>JAMFLL010001217.1:0-18699 GCA_027475725.1 Pythium rhizo-oryzae | reverse complement strand
CCACGATTCCGCTGCCGGCAGGTCGACGACACTCGAGGTGTCGCCGGCCGACCGGCTGGCCCATGGCGCACAAATGCCCATGGTGCCACGATTCCGCTGTCGGCAGGTCGACGACACTCGAGGTGTCGCCGGCCGACCGGCTGGCCCATGGCGCACAAATGCCCATGGTGCCACGATTCCGCTGTCGGCAGGTCGACGACACTCGAGGTGTCGCCGGCCGACCGGCTGGCCCATGGCGCACAAATGCCCATGGTGCCACGACTTCTCTTCCGCTTCACAAAGGAACACCACGGTTCTAACGGTTCTCGGGTGTGTCAACTTAGGTGGTATCTCCGTTTCGGTATCCAGCTCAAGTGCAGTTTATGATGTCGCTCAAGTCCCGACTTCTCCTCGGTATCCAAGGTCTGTGGGCTCAAGAAGTTACTGTTCATTCACGCGTGCTGCCATCTTTGGGGGGCTGGCCTCTCAGGGCCTCCTCTACAACCGCCTCCGCGGTCCAACTGCGCCACGCACTCGGCCTTCCGCAAGGCCCATCGAGTCCGGCATAACGCGTGAATGAACTCCTCTTGGCCCCCAACCTTTTCTCCTTGGAGGAGTGTAGGAAAGGGTGGTTTTTGGAGGAGTCGATGGCTCGGAGAAAAACATGTTTTCCGTGCGACGGAAGGGAACCCAGGTCAAGCCCGACTGTTGCTCAAGTCAAGGCCAGCTGGTCCAGGTTTGGTAAGTGGAGGTTTTTCACCCTGCCAGTGTTTGCTGGACAAGGTTTTTCCCTCTTGGTAGGTGTAGCGTAGATTCCAGAGGGTTCATTCACAGGTGGCCAAGCGCGCGCGCACCAAGATCCGACCACTATCCGCTCTACTCGACGTCCGCCGCAAGTAAGACGTCTAACCGCGTGCTCGTGCGCTCGCGACACCCACCTCACCACTCCCAGGGGGCTGGCCTCTCAGGGCCTCCTCTACAACCGCCTCCGCGGTCCAACTGCGCCACGCACTCGGCCTTCCGCAAGGCCCATCGAGTCAGGCATAACGCGTGAATGAACTCCTCTTGGCCCCCAACCTTTTCTCCTTGGAGGAGTGTAGGAAACCCTCTCGGAGGTCAATTTCGGTGGGTGGAGCGACCCAACCGAAGATGTATCACCTGAGGTCATGGTCCGGGGGTAATGACGCTCTCCAGAAGGTACTCAAGCTCCACCATAGATGTTGAGCCGCCCCACATCTCCATAGGATATGCCCAGTAGATGTATCGGATGAGTTCTCACACCCGGGTCGATGGCACTCGGTGCACCCTTCTGGCCGAGACCATGAGTAGAGCTGCCGGAGGCGCACTCGGTGCCATAGCTGGGAGTCGTAGGCTGACAGAGCAAAGCCGCGGAGCATCTTGTTTCACGGAACTGTGCTCAGCGCCGTCGCAATGATCGGATCGTCTTGTTTCCACTTTGATGACATCTCACGGATCCGGTCTGAAACGGCAACGGGTGCAATTTGCCTATGATTAATAGCACCTCGCAGCGTTTTTTTCAGGACTCAAAGTACCGCACAGGCCGGGCGCGTTCGTGTTGTCTGATGTAAGGCGGCTATTGACAGGGGACATGTTGAAGCCGGCTTAGGGAGATCAACACACCAATGCCGCAACATTGTCAAAATCCGCCTGTGGCGGTCAGCGGAGAAAACTAGTAGACACGCGGGAGTGACATCAACTATGTGGATTGTCAACGCTACAAGAACTGCGATTCATACATACAGGGGAGGCTATTTTACCTGCCCTCGCTGGCACCTCAGACGCTAGCCGCGTTTGAGGGAGCTTGACGTGTGCGCTGCTTGTGGTGCGTTGAGCACAGGTTGTCGGTGCGCTCGTACGCTGGCCGCGAGCAGCCGTCAATCTGACAGCGCTTGCCGCCGCCGTGGGCCCAGCAAAAGCCATGCGAGACCGCGATGGTCGCGCAGTCCGGGTGCGAGCAGAACGTGCCGCCGCCGTGGGACCAGCAGACGCCCTTGGACTTGGCACGGTTCGTACACTCGGGGATCTTGCACTTGACGCTGCCGCCGTGGCGCCAGCACTTGCGCGCGTGCTTGGCGCGGCTCGTGCAGCCCTCGATCATGCACAGCTTGCTGCTCTTCTTGGCTGTCGGGGCATCGGTCTTGGCGTTGGTCGGACTCAAGAAGAGCGCGCCGGCACGCGAGGGCGTCGAGACCGGCAGCCGGCGGCGCTTAGCGACCGGAGAGAGCGACACCGCCGTGTCCGCCTCGCGGTCACGTGGCGACTCGAGGCTCGGTGAGCCGCAGAGGATGAACGAGAGCGCGTTCTTGTTCAGGCGCGGATGCGTTCCGCACGGTGTGGTCGTGGGCTCGTTGAGGATCGTCGTGAGCGACAGCATTGTGGTGGTGGAAGATGGTGGTGGATGCAGGTAGCTGGTTGATTGGAAACTGATAACTCGCCGATTGCTGCCGACGGCTCTGGGTTCTGCCTCATCCGGGTACCTCGCGTCTCTAATACGTCTCTCTCTATCTCTCTTTCTGGCTGCTTCACCAGAGTGCGCGGGGCCCAGCTGTCGTCGCGCGGCGGCCGACACGACGTGGCGTGCGAGCTGCTCACTGCGCACCTGTGGGCCTGTCCCGGTGCGGTCGTGCGGCGTGGAGACACTGCGGTCTCACTTACGCTGGGTACACCAGAGATCGCTGGTGAGATTGAGACCTGCGAAACGCATGGTCCCAAAACAGGAGGTGGCGACGAACCGCATTGTGTGGGTGGAGCCTGCGGAGCCAGCCGGCCGCTGACCAGATGTGGTGGCGACCGCGTCCCAGAACCGCTGTCCACTGCAAGCCACCGTGGTGGGGCGGTCTGATTTCTATTCTCACGAGAGCAGTCTCAGACAACCAAAAACTGTCCATCAGCAGGGGTCTTGCGACAGGAGAAGGTCCCCACAACGACAGAGTGCGCGAGGAGTTGAAAAAGTCTGTCAAATCCAACAAGCACGAGACTCCATCGAAAGACGAGTCGCTTTGGGAGCGGATATGCTTTCCTCCACCAGCTCTGGGTTCCATACGCGGCCAATATTCCGAAGTTATGGAAGTTTCTTGGTGAGTTCGCCGGCAGGACTCCCTTTTGGGCGATTATTTCGGTATCAGCGGCTGGATCCACCCAGTGCTTACCCCTCTAGCTCTAGACCAGCAACGCTGAGAATGTGCCACAACTCTTGCTTTCTCATCGACAGGCACCACGAGAACTTCCCCATAGCACTGCCTTCTTGGAACCCAGTCCTCGCACGATCACATCCTGTACCAGACCGTCTGCACGGTCTTCTCCGGACTGGAGCCAGCCGCGTAGGGTTAAGAGCGCCATCAAGAGAAGGACGCAACCGTCGTAATGCCCTTATGGTTTGTGACCAAGATGTTATGTGGCTCGGATGGCGCACTGATAGGGAGTGTGGGGTGCCAGAGGACGTGTCCCAGCCGGCATGGAGAACAGTTGGCAAGGAAACCATATCACCCAACGGCTGAGCTACTGTCTGCTTCAAGGTTGCTCAGCGGCGTTTCTCGGTTCACAAGCCCTGAACGGATCCGTAGCCCCTAAGTGCCACCACCGGCCGATCTGGGGGAAGTGTTCATGGTGGGTTAGAAGTGCAAGTCGTTGGAGTGGTGTCGATGTGCATCGGCGCTGTTCTCACGGCAAAAGACCTCGATGCTCCAGGCCACGCACCCTTCCTATAATGTTTGCGGCACGGTGTTTCGGAACGGGTGCACCACTGAGGACCAGGAAGTTGTGGTGCAGCTGGTCCGCGCCATGGCTAGTTCCGTCGTGAGCTGTTCCAGCTCCGCCAATGGGCTTTGAGCAGCAACTTCACGACGATATCGAGTACAATCACGGAGGTTTAACCAAACCTTGCGCGTATGTGAAGATAACAAGGCGGTGTCTTGCTTATCGATACACGTTTGCATTCCGCTTTGTTCGATGGGAACGCTTACACTCACCGCCTCAGAAGGCTTATAAAGCACAGTTCGCGAAAGCTCCTTCCACGTTACCTCATGGAAACGCTGTTCTTTGTCTCTGCGGGGCCGCACAATGTCGATGCTACTTCCTGCCTCGTTCTCCTCAAAGACCCAAAGCCTGGTCCTGCTCCTCCAAAAACTCATTCGTCCAACCAGATGGTGAACAACATGGCTGCATATCACCCTCGATAGAGTAGCATGTCACTATCACTGTTCATCCACCTTCAGATCCGTGCAAGCTTCCCCGCACAAGAACCATGTCTAGCTTCCGTCATTTTCAGCCACTGCTCCTATCCATTGCACGACGTGAGGAGCAGAACAATTCTCTGATCACGTTATTCGAGTGTTAGAGAGTATCCGTCAAGAACGAGGCGGACGCCATGCGGACCGTGTCGGAGCTCCGTCGCACGAGGTCCATCCATCCCCGAATTTCGACCATCGATTCGTGCTGAACACTTTCGATGCACCACAGAGCCTCGCTGTTGTCCATGTAGCCAGCGCAGGCGAGTCCGGTCCACGGAATTGTCGTGGCTCGGCGGGGGCGTGGTACACCTCACGCGAACGCCAATGGCGCCGGCCCACGAGACTGTGCTAGGAGAGACAGACATTGCGATGGAAGAAAGGACAAAGTGCTCGCCATAAGGCCCCGCCAAGTGCCCGTGGAGAAACTGTGGGGATCTTGCGTAAAGCCTTTCAGCAACAAAGCCCAGGGAGGAGGGAGGAGCAAGAGACGCTCCATGCGGCTGCAAGACGACGGTCGGGAGCTTGCCTGGCCCCCATGACTCCATGCTGCTGGGGAAGAGGTAGACTAGAGCTCATTGGATACCGTACCGGTACGTTGCAGAGCTTCTCTCGCACCGAATCGACTGGACAGGTGCGTGCTGTTTTGTCTTCCGGTGCATAAACGGGTCCATGATACGTCCAGAAGCCGGGGCCCTCTCCACACCGCAACTGAGCGGCCGGCAGCGCTCGGTCTCGCCCTGCCCATCGGCTGGAGCGTTTCCCACTTCCGCTCACTCATCAGTTGCGTTGGGGGATCCAGTGAACTCCAGTCCTATCGGCGGGATGCTTCGTGGGTTGGCTGAGTTCTCGGAACTGGTCTAAGTTGGGTTTGGCTTCAAGCTCAACGGCTTCTGTAGAAACGCGCAGCCGAGCCGCACCGAGCCTGTTCAAGCAGTGCGACGATATCCTGGATCGGCCTTTTCTGCCAACACCCGTACTGTACCTAGCTTTATCGATCGGTAGAGCGTGCCGGTATTGACCTCATCCATCGCAAGCCCGAGGCGCTGGAAGGAAATAATGAGGAGACCGTTCGCGCTAGCAGTCATCACGGATGCGTGGAGATTTTGAGGAAGCGAAGTGTTTCTGCCGCCGCTCGCTCGACCGTCTCCGGAGGTCCAGCGTCAGCAACCCAAACGAAGGGAACTCGTCCTGAGAACGAAGGACACTGGACGGGGAGGCACATGATTTGCCGCGATGCCGAGGCTGAGCGACCCCATCGCCACCCACCGCCTTCCTTGAAGCGGAATTCCGCTTGGCTTGTACCAAATACCCAGTGCCGTACTGTAGTGTACGACGCAGCCGCCTCGCTTTGCTGAGAGCGTGGCCTGGACACGTCCTGGCGTGGCGCCAAGCCAGCATGGAGACTCGAGACTAGGCATTGCCTACCGCCGCCGTAGGACATGCAACACCGCCTCTCTCTCTCTGCCGCTGGCAAAGACCCGCGCTTGCTGCACAGGCGCGCATGTGCCTTACCGGGACCGCGACATGACATGGTCGTTCTCATTCGTGAGACCGACTGTACTGTAGCACGGCGCGTCACGCGGTCTTGACGTCGGGCTCACCAGATGGCGCGGCGTGTCACGTGACTCTCCCGGCAGCCCAATCGCCCGTCGCGGGAAGTGACCAACGCAGGCATCACGTCGGGGCAAGTGCGTGGAGAAGCGGACGAGCGGCTTTCCCTCGCTATGCTTCTCACGCGCGTGAGAGTGCCGCGGCCACGGCGGGGGCTCGTCGGCCATCGTCGGTGGTGACGACGTGTTCATCCGCAACTCCCCGAACTCCATCACCGCCCATGAAAAGAAACCTTCCTACGAAGCCGTGCTTCATGAGGCTTGTTCTCTAGCGCTGCACCAACGTGATTCACTGTTCATACACTCGATTGGCGTTGATTTTCATACATCTCTTTACGTTCATCGACGCGCAGCAGCGGCGGCCGCGCTGCGCACGCGCTGCTTGTGGTGGGTCGTGCAATAGTTGTCGGTGCGCTCGTACGCCGGCCGCGAGCAGCCGTCCACTTGGCAGCGCTTGCCGCCGCCGTGGGCCCAGCAAAAGCCGTGCGACACGGCGATGGTCTCGCAGTCGTCCTGCGAGCAGATCGTGCCGCCGCCGTGGGACCAGCAGACGCCCTTGGACTTGGCGCGGTTGATGCAGTCTGGCACTTTGCACTTGACGCTGCCGCCGTGGCGCCAGCACTTGCGCGCGTGCTTGGCGCGGCTCGTGCAGCCATCGACGATGCAAAACTTGCTGCCTTTCTTGGCGTCCGGGCTCTGTGGCGGCAACGGTGGTGGTGCGCTCAGCGCCGTGAGCGACACGCGTCTCCGCTTGATCGACCCTGCTGCCTGAGGCGGAAGCGGTGCCGTGAGCTCGTGGTCCGACTCGGTCTCGGATCCGGAGGCGCCGCGGTCGTCGTCGTCGTGGTCGAGGATGAACGCGAGCGAGGCCTTGTGGTGGTGCTGAGGGGGGCTTTCCTCGTGGAGGTGTTGGTTGTTGTGAGAGGAGGAGGAGGAGGAGGAGGAGGAGGAGGAGGAGGAGGAGGAGGCGGTGGCGTCCATGACGGTGCTGAGCCAGTGATGGGGTCCCTGGGGCGGCGATGGGAAGCGCTTGTGGTCGTGGGCGACGTCGGCGTGGAGGGCGCGCAGTGGGAAGAGCGAGAACGGCGGCGTCTTCATGGAGAGTGGTGGGGGAGGAGAGGAGGGAGATTGGCAAGTGAGGAGAGGGCGGATGCTGGGGGGCGCTCCTTCCCTTCCTCACTTCCTCACAATGGAAGATAGACCGGACGGAATGAGTTTGCTGGTTGGCTCTCTCTTCGTGCTCGGCACGCGAAGAAAAGAACGAGGGAAATGCGAAGAAGAAAAAACGCGAAGCTGGCTTACGGGCGCTCCGTTTTTTGTGGCGTGGGCGATGACGACGGCGCGGTGACGGTGACGGCGGAGGGGAGCGGAGGGGAGGGGAGCGGACAGAGGAGCGGAGCGGACGCGGTTGACCAAACCGAAAAGCAAACAAGCCCACCGTACAGCAGAACCGGCGGGTGGCTGCCAATCTGCCGTGTGGGATGCCAGCGAACGCCCGTGGAGCGGGAACGTGCGACGACCGATGGCGTCCTTCACCGAGATAGAAAGGAACACCAAGCAGGATGTCGCACCCACGCGGCGGGCGGCGAGAGAGTCGGGGAGGAGGGAGGAGATACTAGCGGCGGTCGAGGCGGATTGCGTTCGGCTTCGGCTCGATCGCAGGGGGTAGCCTGTCGAGATCGTGGCGAAAGATGTGGCGGAGTAGGATGAGACCAGGTGGGGTGGGGGCACGGATTCGGAGGAGCGAATGCTTCGCCACCGCAAGCGCTGGCACTCTCGGAGGGAGGGGAGGGGAGGGGTACACTGCGCTCCACAAGAAAAGCGTACCCCGGCTCCGCTCCCGATCCTCGAGGTTGGGGGATCGTGGAGGCCTTCTCGACCAAGGCAGCCGAGCCGGGAGCGAAAAACAGAAACCGGGTACACTCGAACACTCGGTTGACTGGGGTGGGTTACACTTTTGCCAGCAGGTTGGACCGGGAGCGAGGAGTGGGGCGTCGGATCGTAAGTGTGACGCGGCTCCCTTTGGCTGATTTCCGCCCGATCCTGCCCAGTTTCTATCGCCTCCAAGGTGTCACTCGTGCCGCCCAGCAGGTGTGTGTTCAAGTGCCACACCCAGCCCAACACTGAGACGCACTCCGTTCTTATTAGAGATCCGGAGCGGCGATGCGCCATTCCCGCTGGTGACGCGTCTCGGAGTGTGTGGGCCAGAGGCACCGAAAGCCACAGAGAGAGGAGGATCTGACCACCAGCACCGACCCAGATTAGATTAGGCTCCGATGCCGGGATCCAGACGGCTCGGCGAAGAACCACGTTTGGCGTTTTTGGAGGGAACGAGAGACGCCATTAGGTTTGGAAGCCAAGGCGTGCGTGACCGTTCACAGGGTCTCACGAGGTTTCGGCGCGGGTTCCGCAACCGGTCAACCGTGCGTTCTAATTTGTTTGGGTGGGAAATCGGCCACAGAACGTGCAAGCCAGGTTCATGGCAAAATTTTGGTCGTACGTACACTGGCAGCCAATAGTGAACGCACCGGATCTCTCGTCGGCAACGTGGCGGCGCCCACAAGCACCCAGTGACATAACCTCAACCCGCTTCAACGAGTAACCTTCAGTCGGAATGCTCCACCGTGGTTTATCACGGCACCCGCATGCAGCAGCCGTGGGACGGTCCGATGCAACCCAGTGGGGAGACTGCGAACTTCTCGCGGGAATCAAAAAGACGGGTTCCGGGCAAGAGGATCGACACGATCGCTGTGCTTGTGCCCTCGCGGATCTCAGAGACGCCGTGCAGCCACGACAGTGTTCGACTCTCTCATACAGTACTAGTACATCGGTGCACTGGAATCAAGCAGAGACCTCACCCAAGGCCGAGCCTTGGGCTGCGTGTTTGGCTCAGCCTACTGTGGTTGATTTATACATGTACGTGGGTTTCGTGACCTCCCAGAAGCACACTCCATCTCCCCAAACCGTCAGGGCAGCATGGGATGGCCTGACAACGCCCAAAACGTTGACGCACTGGTGTGATGTGTGGCTCCTGCCAAGCTCGTGATTGCTAACGACAGCAAAATCGCGCCTGGAACCCCGCGTCCATAGCGTGGGTTGCTGTCGCTCCTCATTACTAGTATTTGCAAGCGCTCGATCTGCTTCCAGCATTCGCTTTGCCTCACACCGACAAGGGGCGAGAAGAATACCATTCGCGCACTTCTTTTTATTGGGGGTTTACCCAGCCTAATTTCATCCGCGACGTCATCGTCTAGGAACCAGTTGGTTTAGGGTAGGAGGGTCACACTTGTTGCGGTGAGGAGCGTGCGGAGCACCTGACCGGGCCAGACGGAATTCCAGTGGGACACGTGGAGTGAGGAGCGGAACCACCTCCCTCAATCATCGACGATAAGCATTCCGTCGTTGACTCTTCGTGACGTTCACGTGCCTCCGGGTACACCGCGTGACAGAAGGTGGAGAGCGAAGTTCCACTTTACAAGGGCACAGCCGATGCCAAACGCCACGTGGCGCCAGCGCCGCCATGCAGCAGCTCTATCTCACTCACGCACGCCGAGGTGACATCGTGTGGCATCGCTCTCATCGTCTCTTTGAAGGGAGACGCGCTCTATGCAATCCAACTCCGACGACAAGCGCCTGACAGGACAAAAGAAGACTAGTGCCCAAGGGAGACTGAACCGCTGACGATGCAACACAACTGTTCGAGGATGATCCTCGTGGCGGCGATGGCATCTGGTTGCGCACCAACAATGCCACGTTCCCTAACAAAGCCACTTCTGTGCACGCTGGTGTTGCAGTGCGCAACCATGCATCGAATTTTAGAGGCTGATGGTGTGACGGCCGTGAAACGTCCAACAAGTTGTTCTCTTCCTCGTTTGTTCCCTCTTTTTGTTCTTGTGTTTTGGCTGGGCTTTCAGTTTTGTTGGCTGGACGAACCTGAGACACCCCCACCGCGACGCAGAAAGCCGAGAGACCCCGCGGAACGTTTCGTCCACACATCGTTGTTGTCCCGTGCCACCCCGAATCCTCTGGATCCAGCGCCCACTGGTCCTTCTCAACTCAGTGGACTCGGGTAAGTATTTTTCTCCGGAATGTTCTCGATCACTAGAACGCCAAAGCAGGAGCGAGGTCACCACCGCGAATCGCGCATGATTCCACTGGCCTCACGACAACTGAACGCCCCGTCGAATCAGGACGGAAGCATGGCGACGGGAACGTGTTTCCCCATCTGCTTTCGGTGCAGGACGACGAGGGATTGCTTGCTGCCGTCCGAGAGCAGACGGTCTCGTTCTTGTTCCCCCCGCTCGCCGGAAACGGAATCATCGTCATTAAGGACTGACCAGCGCGCACTGAACAGACGGCAGTGACGCGCTCCAGAACACTCTGCTTTTTTGTGCTGGGGCCCCTGGTGCTGTACCGTAGGTCGGGGGTTGGGTGGTGCATCTCTCTCTCGTCCGCGCGGTCGTCCGGAACGGCAGCCCCCGGCCGCGTGACGACGTGAATCAGGTGGCGACGCTGGACGATGATTCACTTGCTTTCAGTATGTGGTCTATCCCATCGCGGCGCCAAATGCTCCTGCGAAAGTTCCCTTCCACAGTCATTTCACAATCTCCCGACTGCCACACACATCCACAGACTTCCACACGTCGCCTACCACAATGATGCTCTCTCAGCTCCGCCCAGTGGACGACGCCGCCCACGCGTACGCGCGCCCCGCGCCCGCGGCTCCGCGGCTGCCGTCGCTGCGCATGTCGCTGCCAGCGCCGTCGCCGCAGTACAGCCACCACCACCACGCCGAGCCCCACGCCGCGTTCTCCCCGCCGGCCGCGCACTACTTTGACCACTACCAGCGTCCCCACCACCACCACCCGTACCAGCGTCCGTTCCAGCACCTGCCAGCGCTCTCGGCGCCTGCGCTCCTCCCGACGGCGCCGACGCCGTCGGTGTCGTCGCCGTCCGGCGAGACCTCGCACAAGTGCTCGTTGGCGTTCATTCTCTCGGAGCCCACGTCGGACGCCAGTACGGCGGCGGCGGTTCTTCCTCTTCAGCGCACGCAGTCAGAATCCGAGACCAGCAGCGACGGCGACGCGCTGGAGAACGACCCACTGGACCGCCCGCACAGCCTAAAGCACAAGCGGCGCTCTGCGACCGGCTCGCCCGTGGCCACGGGTTCCAAGAGCAAGTACTGCGTCGTCGAGGGCTGCACAAGCCGCGCCAAGCACGCGCGCAAATGCTGGCGCCACGGCGGCAGCGTCAAGTGCAAGATCCAGGACTGCATTAACCGCGCCAAGTCGCGTGGCGTGTGCTGGTCGCACGGCGGTGGCACCACGTGCTCGCACCCGAACTGCGGCACGATCGCCGTCTCGCACGGCTTCTGCTGGGCGCACGGCGGCGGCAAGCGCTGCGAGGTCGGCGGCTGCTCGCGGCCCGCCTACGAGCGCACGCAGAACCTCTGCTCGACGCACTTCAAGCAGCACAAGGCCGCCGCCAAGGCCGCTGCGGCCCCGTACTGATCAGACCATGAGCGAACCACACTCGCGTAGACTGCATTCAACATAGATATCCTTTTTATTCATCCACTCCATCCCTTGCGAGCGTTGGTGTTTTGAAGGTGAAGAGAAAGAGAAAGAGAAACCAGTCACTGCCGCTGTGCAGCTGCGCTCGCCGGCAGATTGTGCCGCTCGGTGCGCGGTGGCGCTACGGTACGCATCCATACCACATAAAGTAGGACGGAGCGCAACCCGCGCCGCCACATCTTCCATTCCCACTCGCGCTATCTGGGTTCCCCAGATCTGGCGGAGCAAATGTACTTAAATAACACCTGTAGCCCCACCAAGATGATCCGCTTGAACGTGGGTCCTACTCTTTTGTACAGTATGGCACTGAGCCCTGACTAAGCAGACCAGCTGCCACCCGCCGGGCGCTGGCACCCACACGTTTGGAACCGGCGCTCTGGGTCTTTGTTTGGCGCACTCACGCACGCACGGGCGACAGGGCGACGTCACGTGGCACTTGGTTAGACCATCGCGGCCCCACGACGCCATGGCCGGTGCCAACACGCGATGGCACGCACAGGTGACAGGTGTGCCAGGTCACAAAACTGGGTGGGGAGGGGCAAGTGCCATGCTGCTGACGCTGGCCGCCAGCTGACTGATACGCGGAGTGGATCCCATTCACCTTCCATCTCGATGGGGAAGAGCACTCCTTCCGGAACTCTTTGTTACCGTGGAAGTCTCCGCCTGAAAATGGAAGCTTTGGTTCGTCGTTACATGTACGGTATCCTGGCGTACTGTACGCTGCCAGCGGTGGGTGCGCGGCCTTGTGGTTCATGTCGCGCATGCTTCCGGATAAAGTCATTGCAGTGCGGCCGTCAGTGAGCAGTGGGTACACACATTGGGAGTGGATCCGTTCGATAAATGAGCCCGAAGAGCGGAAAACGCTCCACGTCAGGAAACGGCCTGCGTGGTCTCAGTTCGTGCGCCATCAGCGGATGATCCAAGGGCGTCCCATCTACATGTACACCGTGTGTGGCCGTGGGGTGTCCGACCCTTCGGGTGAAGCCACAAGCAGGTTGCGAACGCACAGAGCTCTTTCGCAACGCCACCCACCGGCGTTCAAAGGCGTCCTAACCCATGGAGAGTTACCATGGGTGCCTGGAGCCATGCCACGGATCCCTTGCCTTCGCATGCCCCGCTGCCGCTGTGCCTATGGTCTTCCACCAACGCAACGCAACATGAAGAGTTAGGAAGGCGATATTCACATGAGGGCAAGACACCACTGACACTGATTACAATTATTAAATGGCTCGACGCCTAGGTGCGTCCGAGATGGATGGTGGGGGGTACGGGCTCCAGACTTCAATCGTACTGGGAGCGAGTCAGGGAGCGGCTTAGGCGCTCTGCTTGGGGTCGAACGCGGCGTTCGTGGGCTTGCCGCCCGCCGGCTTGTTGGCGTTCGTGCTGCTCGAGGCCGTGGCCGGCACGGGCGCCGGCACCGGCGGCGGCACGACCACGGGCGCGGGCACGCGCTGGTTGGGCGAGTTGGGCTGCGGCGGCAGCGTGGCCGCGGGCGTCGGAAGCGGGCCCGAGAAGCAGTTGCTGATGTCGATGTTGTTGCCGTTCGAGTCCTTGCACCAGACGTTCGTGGCGCCCTCCGGGAGCGTCGGCAGCGGCGCCGGAGTCGGCGCCGGCGTCGGCGGGGCCGTCTTGACCGAGGGCGTGGTCGTCGGCACGGGCGAGGGCACGACCGGCACGCTCGGCGTCGGCGCGGGCGTCGAGCCGCTCACGGGCGTCGTCGGCGTGGGCACGGGCACGACGGGAGTCTGCGACGGGGTCGGCACAGGCACGGCGGGGGTCGAGGCGGGCACCGACGGCGTCGGGACCGGGACCGAAGGCGTCGAGGCAGGCACCGAGGGCGTGGGCACCGGCACAGCGGGGGTCGACGCCGGCGTAGGAGCCGGGGTCGAGGAAGGCGTGGGCGTCGGGGTCGCCGCGCTCTCAGGGGCCGAAGGCGTCGGCGTCGGGACCGGGGCGGGCGTGGACGCCGGGGTCGGCGCGGGGGTCGCGGCCGGAGTCGGGGCTGGGGTCGCGGCGGGCGTGGCCGTCGGCACGACCGGCGGCAGCGTGATCGGCACGTTCGGGCCGCAGTTGTAGCCCATGCAGCCGGGCTTCGGCACGATCGGTGGCAGCGAGATCGGCGTACCGGGACCACAGTTGTAGCCCTGGCACTTGGGGGTCGGGGCCGGAGCGGGGGCAGGAGCCACAGGCGTCACGGGCGCGGCAGGCGTCACCGGAGCCACAGGCGCCTCTGGCGTGAAGCCACCCGATCCGGGCGCCGGCACCGGCACGATCGGCGGCAGCGTCGCGACACCCGAGCCGGGCACGGGCATGGCCGGCACCACGAAGCCGGGCGTGACCGGCGCGACCGACGGCACAGGCGCGACCGGGATGCTGCCGGCCGAGTACCCGCCGCCGGCGCTGAAGCCGCCGCTCCAGCCGCCGCCGCCGTAACCCTTGTTGCCGCCCTGCGGCTGCGGCGCGCCGTAACCCTTGGGGGCCGGGGCCGGCGCCTTGTTGCCGCCCCAGTAGGTCTGGGCGCGGAGGCGGCGCGGCGCCTCCTCGGCCGCGACGTCGCCGGCGACGACCGCGCCGATGAGCACGGCGGCGAGACAGATCGAGCGGATCGCGAGCATCGTGATTGTGGGTGATGTGGATGTGATCTGAACGCGAGAGCGCAAAAGCTGGAATGAGCTGACAGCCCGCGCCCCTTGCACCCAGCCATGCTGTCTCTGTGGGGTGCGAGCCCACTGACCGCCGGTCAGGTAAAAGGCCCATGGAGCTGTTCGCCTGGAGAGCTCCGGATCTCCAAGGTACAGTGTTTCACAAGGATATGCATATGGGTGCAAGTAGGAAAAATGCCTCGTCTGAGAGAATATAAAGGTTTTGTTTGCTTTCCTTCTCAACAAGGTAATGATATAAATGAATCATCCACCTTCAAAGTGCATTGTTGTTGGGGAATCGCACATGTCTGCCACACTATAAATCACACGACTGAGTGCGCGACAGACGAGGCACGAGGGACCGCATAAAGTCTCACTCGATGCATAACCTTGTGAAATACTGTACAGTATGTTACCAGCTGCATGGGTGCGCGGGGCGCAGTGGACCGGTTCTGCGCCGTAGAGGCGGCCCCACCGGAATGCCTTTACGCGGGTTGACTTGGAATTTGTATGAGAGAGTCAGCATCGAGTCAGAACGCTAGGCTCACAGACACACCACCGAAGCGCACTGGCCTTGCGGCCGACCAGCCATGGCGACACTGCGGGTACGTACTGTAACGCGGTGCAAAGAAGACAGGAGCGCCCCACAGAGAACGCGGGCAGAGCCCCGAGGACGCTGGCCTCTTGATACACCGTAACCTATTAATACTGCACAGCCGTAGGTACAGAGCTTCGCCTTTGGGGGTCTTCCTTTCCTTCCATCGCGTCCCGGAGTATCCGGTTTCGTACGTCCAAAGACCACAGTTGCTCGCTCCAGAGCGCTTTGCAACTGCATCCTGCCTGCGCGTCCGCTCTCCGTCTCCCTTGTGGATGGCGGGGGTCAACGGGACGACCACTTCGGCCCGACGTGGTCTCTTGGCAGTCGCGGCCGCATGGGCACCGTAAAGGCGGCGGAGGGACACTCACGCCGGCTGGCGGCGCGGGCGACAGTGCGGCGACAGGCCCAAGTTGAAGTGGTGACAGCCGAGTGGCCCCTTGGGCTCCGATGGATCCACTGGAACTCTTGAAGGCACTGTCAACAAATACACGGTGCTATTGGTGCGCTGGTCTTGGCGCCGTGATGGATCCGTCACATAGCTCCTTCTACTGGTTGGTTGTGGACGAATCGATGGCTGGATGTCCATCACAGTTTGAAGCGGGAGCTGACGTCTCTGTTGCGTACTGTAAGATATCATCCAGGAGCTTGCCTAGTGTAGCCAAACCCAGGACGAGGCCAGTGCCGACGTGTGGCTCAGCTCACGGTTGGAACAGTTTAATAAGGTGGCAGCTTCGGTCGCTCTCAGGACAATTTGATCATCTGCACAGTGCAGCGTGTCGGAATACGACGAAACACATTAGGATCTCAGCCTTCTATTCGCACATCACCACGTGAAACGTGAAACTGTACACACTACACTTCTCTGGACTACTACGAGACACAAACACACCACACGACATACTTCGGCGTGCGACCAGCCCCTTCGACCGAGGCGCTACAGCGAACGCCGTCTCTCCCTCTCCCTCTGCGTCTCTCTTGAACAGGCGAAGCACGACCTTACTGCTGGATCGGGCTCTGCGGATCCTTCGCGGCGCCCTTGCCACCCGACGTGGTCGTCGTCGTCGTACCGGTGGTGGTCGTGCCGCTGGTGCCCGTCGCCGGCGTTCCACTCGTCGGCGCAGCGGGCGCCGGCGGCTGGCCCTTCGGCGCGCCCTTCAGGGGCTTGCCCTTCTTCTTCCCCGCGAGCTCAAAGTCGTCGCACGGGTCGCCCGGTGCGACAACGGGGGCCGGCACAGGGCCGGGAACCACCGGAGCCGGAGCCGGCGCAGGCGCGGGAGCAGGGGCGGGGCCCTGAGCCGAGGCAGGAGCCGGAGCTGGGGCAGGAGCTGGGGCGGGAGCTGGGGCAGGGGCCTGAGCAGGTGCAGGGGCCGGAGCGGCGGCAGGAGCAGGAGCCGGCGCCGGCGCTGGCATGGGACCCTGGCCAGTCGCTGGAGCAGGCGCGGGGGCGGGGGCGGGGGCCGGCGCTGGTGCCGGTGCGGGAGCAGGGGCCGGAGCTGGGGCCGGGGCCGGGGCCGGGGCCGGGGCCGGGGCCGGGGCCGGGGCCGGGGCCGGGGCCGGGGCCGGGGCCGGGGCCGGGGCAGGAGCAGGAGCTTGGCCATTCACCGGGGCACCGTCGCAGCCCGCCTTGCCGCAGTTCACCGAAGGCTTCGAGCCCGATCCCGAAGCCGGCGCAGGGGCTGGCACCGGTGCGGGAGCTGGTCCAGGCACAACGGGCGAGGTCACAGCTGTGGAAGGCGACCCCGCAGCGGGGGCGGGTCCGGCGCCCGACACCGGCGCTGGCAGTGGCTGCGACTGCACGGGCGAGTTCACGGCCATGCCGCGGAGCGAGAAGTCGTAGCTGTGCTGGGCGCGCAGGCGACGTGGGGCCGTGTGGAGCGCCACGGTCTCTTGAGCAGACGCGCTGGGGACCATCAGGGCCACGCACAGGAGAGCGAGGCCGCTGAGCTTGACGACGGAGACCATGGTTGGTAAGGAGGGTTTCACAGCAGTGAAGTGCGTACTGTGTGTGATGAGACGTCGAGGTCGCAGAATGTGGAATGAGGATGCAGGTCCGCGAGGCTCTGCCTAGCGAGCGTTCATCGCCGTGTTCGTTCTGGTGGTTCCTGTGGGGGGGAGCGGCTCGCATCGGGCTCTTGGGGGAAGTGTCGGCGCCGTCTACGGATCGTGAAGAATGCGATCTCTACGGTAGAGACGCCTCCATGGAGCCTCTACCGGCCCTCTCTTCTTCGCTGGACCGGCGTTCAGTATGGAAGGCAAGAGGCAAGAACGTTTTGAGCGGGACATTCGCTTCTCTCCCTACGAGCCACCCGTGTCTCTCTGCCGCGCTGCAAAGGCACCGGGGGCACTCCATCTGCAGCCACCAGTGCGTTTGGGGACGTGTGGATGTGGAAGAAAACGGCAGGACGCGCACGGCGGCCCGTCTCCTGTTCCGGACGTTCCGCGAGTGGCTGCGCGTCCCTTCGAGAGCCTGGGAGGGTGAGGGAGTTTAAGTGCGTCAAAAAACGACGGGGCAGACTTGCGCGAGGGGGGGGATACCGCTGATATTTTACTCGCGAACTCTCACACCGAATAGATCGATCGACGCCGCTTCTACGATGTACTACATTAGGGTTTCCTTTGGTCAGTGTCATCGAACGAAAGAGGTGGTTTGGCTTCACTCTTCCATGTTGTTACCACTAAAGTAGTAGATATATGTATCCATTTTTGTCGGTCGTGTCTACGTTGTGAGACCGAAAGGGAGCTTCATCGCACCGTGGCAGCTGATAGGTGCGCCCGGCAAAGACGGCCACCCACCACCTAAAGGCCCTAAAGGCGCGACGCCGCTAGCTTACTGTCAGTAAAGTGTTCTCGTCTTGTCGATCGACCCTCGTTAGTCGTAACCACACGCCGTCGGCAAAAGAGCGCGACGGGAAGGCGGCGTTTCTACCGCGTCACCGGCTCAACGGACGGAAGAGTCGCGGCCACATTGCGCGGACCCGCCACCCGTCACCCACCACGTAACGCTGACCCACGTGGCGCGGTCAGTGGCCCAGATTCGCGTGGGTCTCGCCAACGGCCATTCTGCAATTTGCCTCTTCGGCGTCAAGCGCTCTCCTCTATCCAATCTTCAGCCCGTCGACCGCCTTCACCATGGTCTCTCCTGCCAAGTTCATCGCGCTCGCCGTCTGCGCAGCCGCGCTCTTCGCCACCAGCGACGCCCAGGACCACCAGCAGCCGCGCCGCCTGCGAGGCCAGACCTGGAACGGAAACAGCTTCGGCTTCGACGAACGATCGTACGGCGGCGCCCCCGCGGGCGGCAGCAAGCCCGTGCCGCTTCCGGCGGTCGTGCCCGTGCCGGCGATGCCGACGCCTGGCGCGGCTGTGCCGATGCCGGCGCCCGCTCCTGCCCCGACGGGTGGTGCGAGCGGGTGCGCCGGTGGTGCCGGCGGTGCGGGCAACGGCGGCATGGGTGCCAACTGCAACCCCGTGCCAGCTCCTGCCCCCGCCCCGGCCCCGGCCCCCGCCCCCGCCCCCGCCCCCGCCCCCGCTCCTGCCCCGGCCCCCGCTCCCGCTCCCACACCCGCTCCGGCCCCGGCCCCGGCCCCGGCCCCAGCCCCGGCCCCGATGCCTGCTCCCGTTCCTGCCCCGGCTCCTGCGCCTGCCCCCGCCCCGGCGCCGAAGCCCACACTTCCGGCTGGAGCGTCCCAAGTTTGGTGCAAGGACGCCAACGGAATCAACATTGACCCGAGCAACTGCTTCTCGGGACCTATCCCCGCGCCGGCCCCCGCACCTGCTCCGGTCCCAGCTCCTGCCCCGGCCCCGCAGCCAGCCCCGGCCCCTGCTCCGGTTCCGGCCCCCGCACCTGCTCCGGTCCCAGCTCCTGCCCCGGCCCCGCAGCCAGCCCCGGCCCCTGCTCCGGTTCCGGCCCCGGCTCCTGCTCCTCAGCCGGCTCCGGCCCCGGTCCCGGCGACCAAGCCCATGCCAGCCCCTGCCCCCGCCCCCGCCCCTGCCCCGGCCCCTGCCCCTGCCCCTGCCCCTGCCCCTGCCCCGGCACCCGCCCCTGCTCCG
>JAMFLL010001216.1:0-17083 GCA_027475725.1 Pythium rhizo-oryzae | reverse complement strand
TCCACTTCCAACAGTGATGTTATCAGCAATTGAGCCCTCAAACAGCATCGGCGTGGCCTCCACGAGCCCGATCTGGCTCCGTAGCCACGTCACGTCCACGTCGCGGAGGTTCTCTCCATCCAGCAGCACGTCACCGCTCGTGGGATCATAGAACCGCTCCAGTAGCGCCACGACGTGCTCGTGGCCGCCGCCGTGCGGTCCACAGAAGACGACGGTCTCACCGGCATTGATAGTGAGGCTGAACCTATGGAGCGGGCTCACGCTCTTGTGCTTTGGATCTTGGAAGCACACGTTCTGGAACTCGATCCTGCCCTCTGGTGGACCGCGAGGATGGTTTTTCTGAGTAGATACGCAGGGCACATCCGCGTCGGCTGCGAGCGCTTGGATGGAGGCACATGCAGTTGCCGTGCGGTACCAGTCGTCCGCCAACGCGTAGGCCTGCGAAATACCCAGCGTTCCTGCGATGATCGCGAGCGACAGCATCACTAGTGGCGGCGCTATCTCGGCAAGCGACGGGAACCCGCCAGGGGTCAACGCCGGATTACCGTAGAAATACGACAACGCAGCAGCTGGTAGCGCCGCGTTCGCGAACGCCGAGAACCCGCTCAAAGGAATACGGGTCGCCCGCTGGAAGCCGATCGAGGCCCGGCGCTGCTCGTGCATCCAGGCGAACAACAAGGAAAGCGCTGTGTATACGCGCATCGAGTCTGCACTCGGCGCAGAACTCGACAGGATGCTCTCCGCGAACGCGCACAGCGTCGTCGAAAGCGCGAGGAGCACAACGGCTGGCCGACAGCACGCGGAGCTCGCGTCCAAGGGCAGCGATTCCTGGGCCGCACAGAACGCGTCAAGCGCTCCGGGCGTTTCCTCAAAGCGTCGAACACTCTGGCGGCACATGGCGGAGACGTGGAGACCAGCCGCGCGGCGGTACATGTGGGCGCCGATGAGACGGAATGCCCATAGGCTCGCGACGCTACCCGCTATGAAGAGGGCGATGTCCCATTGGCACGACGGGGCGAGCGAGTTGAGCTCGGCGCGGCACGAGCGGTGCTCATCGCTTGCAACGTCGGGCGGACAAGATGCGAGCTCGGCTATGACCTTGGCCAGCGTGATCGCGGTTGCGGCCGCGAGCCGCACGACCGTTGCCCCAGCGACGACCGCTCCCGAGACGCCGACAAGCAGGAGCCCGAGGGCGGGCTGGAGCAAGGCAATCACGCCCTTCGCGACCGTCGGAGCGGCTCGCACGGATGAGACGACTGGTGGTGAAGACGGAGTGCCCGCAGTCGCGTTTGTGGCATCGCGGACGGTGCCCACCTTGCGCTGGAGCGTCAGGGCGTTGCGCCAGAGCTGGAGAAGCGCGACCAACGTGAGCGTCGCTCCGCCCACGATCACCAACGCGTCGCTCGCAGACACGTCGGCGCGCCGCGCGACGGTGTCGGACCACAGCATCAGCAGGTTACGCAGGACCACACTTCCGTGGCAGATGGACAGCGCGCTAAACGCGCACCCGAAGAGCACCTCTGCGGCGTCGCCGTCAGCACCGCTAGCGAGAGCGCGTCCACGGTGCGCTGCGCCAACGATAGACTGCGCGTTGTGTGCGGCGATCGTGCGCAGCTCTGCGAGGTCGAACTTGGCAAACAACGGACTAACGACGAGGGACGCAGGCTGAGTAATGGGCGCCACGGGAGGCTTTAGCGTCGAGAGGGAGGCGAACGCGATCGTCAGGCCGGCTAGGCTGATCACGCTACCCATGCTACCCAGGGCGCGTCCATCCACGGCCGCTAGCGCGGAGTACAGCAGCGCGCCGTAGCGCACCAGAGCGAGCAGTGCCGGCGCCGCTTCACGTGCGATCACCTGCTCGCTGCTGCTCGCGGTGTGGCGGTCTCGTGCCTGCGCGTGAAGCGCCGCCGCGAACTGGGCAGCCACGTGCTCGAACGCCAGCGTCGCCAGCGGCTCGGCGACCAGCAGCCCACCGGCGAGCCACTGGAGGTCGTGTGCGGCCGTCGCCAGCGCCGCCGCGTCCACGGGCGTCATCGCAAACGCGCCGAGCGCCAGGGACACGGCGACGCTCACCCGTACGGTGAGCACGCCGCTCGCGAGCGCGGCCGCGACGCCCAGCGCGAGCACGAGCCAGTCGCGTGGCGCCGCGTGGCGCCAGAGCCAGTGCTCAGCGCGCGCGGCGACGGAGGCGTGAGGCCGGAACGGAAACGGCGACGAGGGAGGAGGCGGAGGAGACATAAATCGCTCGATGGAGAAGTGAGAGGCCCGCGCGAATGGTGTCCTCGCCGCGCAGGTTCGAGACCCTCGGCACCCAGGTGTTGGGTTCGCTCGATTTACCCCATGACTTGGCTGATTTACCAGATCAAGGTATATTCATTGACACAGATCGGAGAAGAAAAATTATGACGCCGCCGTGGAATGGTCGCTTCATCCATATTTGACCTTGTTTTGATATGTCAATGGATCACACGATTTCCAAAAGTAGGTTTGAAGTCCACAGAAAAAATTCAACGTCAACACCATCAGGTGAATGAGTTCTAAACGTTCGCACCTGGTTCTGGTATATCTCGTGGGAACGTGGGTTTACGTACCGAGTTCGCCTACTGGGCGGTAAGCGACCTATATAGTCCGCGGTCGCTCGCCAGTAGATCCTTGTGGGTGCCCTGCTCCGCTATCGCGCCATTGCGCAGCACGAAGATGCGGTCTGCAGATCGCAGAAGCTCAAGTGGAACGTTCAAACCAACCACAACGGTCGTGCGTTCCCGAGTGGCCAGCGCGTCGATACCCCGGCGCACGATCTGCTGACTTTTCCACTCGAGGTCTTTCGTAGGCTCGTTCAGCAACAGCACAGGCGGGTTCTTGAACGCCACCCGCGCGAGCGCGATGCCGTGGTGGAGCTCCATCGAGGCGGCGGTGCCGTCCTGGGTGGGAACGCTCATCGTTCGATGGTCAGCGTACGAAAGACGAACATTGCCGCCCGTCCCGTCGACATACGTTTCGGCTGGCATCACCTTCGTCTCGTAGCCCTCGGCGAGCGTCTCGATGATCGCATCATGCGCGCCAATGGCTTTAGCAGCGCGCTCTACTGCTTCGGTCGTTGCCACGCGTCCACTTCCAACAACGATGTTGTCGGCTATCGATCCCTCAAACAATATCGGCGCAGCCTCCACGAGCCCGATCTGACTCCGCAGCAACGTCACATCAAAGTTCTTCAGGTTCTCACCGTCTAGTAGCACGTCACCGCTCGTGGGATCGTAGAACCGCTCGAGCAGCGCGACAATGTGCTCGTAGCCGCTGCCTTGCGGTCCGCAGAAGACGACGGTCTCGCCAGCGTGGATCGTGAAACTGAGCTGCTGCAGTGCACTTGCACTGCTGTGCTTTGGATCCTGGAAGCATACGTTCTGGAACTGGATCGTGCCCTTTGGTCCACCACGAGATTCCTTTTTCTGAGCTGGCTCGCTGAACGCCTCGGAATTGGCACTGAGCGCTTTGATGGAGGCGCACGCGCTCGCCGTGCGTTGCCAGTCGTCCGCGAGCGCGTTGGCTTGGGAAATACCCAACGTTCCTGCCATGACCGCGAGCGACAGCATCACAAGGGGCGGCGCGATCTCGGCAAGCGACGGGAACTTGGCGGGGTCCATGGTCGGGTTGCCGAAGGAAAACGCCGTAGCCGGTAGCGCCGCCTTCGCGAAGGCCGAGAACCCGGCCAGAGGAATACGTGCCACTCGCTGCAAGCCACCTAAGGCCCGGTGCTCCTCGTGCGTCCAGGCAATTAACAGGGGAAGCGCTGTGTGTACACGCATCGACAGCATCGAACCTGCAGCCAGCGTTGAGTCCGACAGGATGTTTGCCGCGAGAGCGCACAGCGTCGTTGACAGCGCTACAAGCACGATTGCCGGCCGCCGACACACAGAGCTTGCGTCCAGTGGCAGCGATTCGAGGGCCGCGCCAACCGCCTCGGCACCGATGCCGGACGCGTCCTCAAAGCACCGGACACTCTGGTGAAACACGCCTGAGACGTAGAGACTGGCCGCACGTCGATAGATGCTGGCGCCGAGGAGACGAAACGCCCACAGACTTGCAATACTTCCCATTAGAACAACTGCAGCACTCGTGGCGAAGTCCCCGAGGCACGACTGGACGATCGGGTTGAGCTGGTTGCGGCAAGCCTGGCGCTCCGCACTCTTGACGTCGGGCGGACAGGCCGCGAGCCCAGCCACGACAGTGACCATCGTGACCGCGGCCGTTCCCGCGAGACGCGTAACCGCTGCACCGGCAACGACCGCCCCCGAGACGCCG
This sequence comes from Pythium rhizo-oryzae, assembly GCA_027475725.1. Classification (NCBI taxonomy): domain Eukaryota; phylum Oomycota; class Peronosporomycetes; order Pythiales; family Pythiaceae; genus Pythium; species Pythium rhizo-oryzae. The sequence goes on along the minus strand of JAMFLL010001216.1, from coordinate 12,784 downwards.
ATGATAAGCAGCCCGCGCGCGGGCTGTAGCAAGCTGAACACACCATTCGCGGTCATCGGGGCGGCGGGGTCGGAGGCAGCGGCTGGCGGTGGAGGCTGGATGTCCGCGGTCGGTTCCTTCACGTCGCGGACGTCGTTCACCACACGCTGGAGCGCCAACGCAGAGCGCCAGAGCTGGACGATTGCGACCAGCGTGAGCACTGCGCCACCAGTGACAGCGAAGGCGTCGCTCGCAGGCATCGTGATGCGCAGTGCAACGGACTGCGACCACAGCACCAGCAGGTTACACAGAATGACGCATCCGCCGCCGAGCAACAGCGCGCTAAACCCACACACAAAGCGCGCCTCCGAGGCGTGGCCTTGGGTGCCGCTTGTGAGCGCACGCTGGCGGTGCACGGCGCCCACGAGACGCTGCGCGTTGTGCGCTGCGATCGCGCGCAACTCGGCGAGGTCGAACTTGGCGAAGGACTGGTCAATGTCGAGCGACGCCGGCACGATGGGTGTCATCGGGGAATGCTGAGTCACAAGGTATCCGAAGGCAATCGTCTCAGCGGCCATGATGGCCACGCTGATTGCGCTGCTGGGGTCGCGCGCGAGCACGACCGCTAGCGCGGCGCACACTAGCGCGCCAGAGTGCGCCACCGCGAACAGCACCGTCGCAGCGTCGCGTACGACCGTCTGCTCCACGTGTTGTAGCCAGTGCTCTCCTTGGGACACGCCTTGGTGCACGTGTATCGCGGCCAGGAACTGAGCCATGACGTGTTTGAACGCCTGCGCCGCCAGCGGCTCGGCGACAAGCAGCCCGCCTGCGAGCCACTCGAGGTCGCGCACAGCCGATGCGAGCGCCGCGGCGTCCACGGGCGTCGACGCGAACGCACCCAGCCCCAGGGACACGGCGACGCTCACCCGAGCGGTCAGCACGCCGCTCGCGAGCGCGGCCGCGACGCCCAGCGCGAGCACAAACCTGTCGCGCGGCGCCGCGTGGCGCTGGAGCCAGCGCCACGGCAGCAGCCGGCGCTCGCGCGTGGCGACTTCGCGCTGACCGTCAGGCGATAGTGGAGGCGGCATGCTTCTGGGGGAGTGGAGCGAGTCGAAGTGTGCGGAGCTCCGAGGCCTCGTGCCCTGGCGAGGCCCTGAGCTGTGCACCTGTCGGCTGCCCGTGGGTTCACATGTGAGGTGTGTGGGTGGCTCCCGACTGATTCACCAGAACAAGGTGCACTGACAACCAAAAGCTCCGTCCCGATATCCGTCAGAGTACCAGATCAAGGTATAGTCACATGTTTCGACAGGGTCAAAGGGACAAATTTTTAACCTGAAAAAGCAACATTGTGGGAAATTTCACCTGTTTTAGGAGTATTGATATCTATCACGGACCAAGGGCCTTTTTGATCAGAGCTGAGATCGGCAGGTTTTGAGCCGCTGTACCTGGGAATGATCATGATTGGATCGCGCACACCCTGTTCCAGCATATCACGTGATTGGCAGCATGCAGAACATGCACCCACCCCAGTCGTCAGTGACAGCGGGACAGCATCTCACTTTGGCTCCCTCGGCTCGACCGCATGTCGCCACCTCGTCCTCCTTCTCCTCCGTTACCGTGGCGCACCAACGCCTCACCGCGCGCCGCGCTCGTGCTCGCGCTGGGCGTCGCGGCTGCGCTCACCAGCGGCGTTGCGACCACGCGCCAGGGCACCGCCGTGGCGCGCGGTCTCCGCGCGTTCGCGTCGACGCCCATCGAGGCGCGTGCACTGGAGACGGCGGCGCACGAGCTCGCGTGGCTCGCGATGGTGCTCTTGGTTGCGGACGCGCTCACCACGGCGGTAGTCGCGTGTGCTGCGGTGCAGTACACAACGACGCTGCGCGCCGACGTCCATCGCCGCATGGACGACCTGGGGAACGACGACGTGGGTGACGACGACACGGGTGACGCGGCCGCCGTATCGGCATCGACACTCGCGAGGCAACTCGAGAGGGCGGAGACGGCGATCCGGCTCCGCGCGGCGCCGGCGCTCGCGGCGATGGTGCGGGAATGCTCGCTGGCGGCGACCGCGTTCTCGCTCGCGAACTCGCGCGGGAGCGACATCAAAACCACAACGGGCTCGAGTTTCATCGTGATGACTGTACGCGCCGTCGTCGCCATCGCCGCCTCGATGGCTGTCCACTGGAAGCTAAACACGCCACCGCCTGAGCTATTCCACACCCGCATGCTCGCCAGCAGCGGCCTCTCGCACATTCGATCCATCGTGGCGCTGAACGCTCACAAGCTCTTGCGCGCGGCCGTCAGGCACACCACCAACCCGGCCTCGGCTTTCTCAGTCATGGTGCCGAGTATGCTGTTGGCGATGCTGTTCCAGGTCGCCGGGCAGATTGTTTTCCACTGCGGCGGCATCGTCGCGGAAGGTGCAATGGCGCCAACCACCGCGTTTGAGACGGCCGCCGGCACGCTGTTGGCCTCTCTAGGATTCCTCCGGTGTGGACTGCACGCTTTCACGATGGCCGAGGTGATCGGCACGGTGAAGCAGCTTGGCGCTCCCCGTGGGGCCGATAATCGAGACGAAGAGAACTCAACGCTAACCCGGCCCGGACCCTCACACCACGCCAACGAGTCGCCGTGCCGCGTCCCGGACATGATCGCTCTGCTACGCCTTGTGCGACCCAATCGTTGGTTGCTTTGTGGCGTATTACTCAGTGCTGCGGTCGCTGGCTACGCGGTCGCGTGGACTGCGGTCCTGACTGCAGATGCCGTCGTCGCGGTTGTTATGAAGCACGCGCTGTTCACGGCAACCAAGGACCACGAGTACCTCGTCGCGCTCTCCGCGGATATTGAGGCGCTTGTGGCTACCTCCTTCGGCGTGTGTGGGCTGGTCGTGGGCGTATTTGGTGGCGTCAGCCTCGTTTTGTTTCGACTGCTTGGTGACGCAGCCCTTGACCGTGTGCGAGCGATTCACATCGAGGCCGTGAGTCGTCAGGGTGTGGCATGGTTGGAGACCCCGGGTAATGCGGAAGCTTTCGAAGCCTCACACCACCGCATCACATCAGACACGCAAAGGCCGCGCGACAACTCGACAGTGTTCCTGCTCCTTGCGCTTTCGACCTCAACGTGGGCTCTCATGCTTTCCGTGTGGACGTCGGAGATCTCAGCGATAACGGCGCTGATGCTGAGTGTCGCTGCGCTTGCAGTCTACGTGGACTGGTTTCGCGACAAGCGACAGCAGCAGCGCTGGAGCGCACGGCCGAGCGTCGACGTCGTCGGCACCGTGGTGACTGGCTTCTCGACATTCGCGAAGACGCTCCTGCCAGCGGTTGCGTTCTCGTACGGCGGTCAACTCGCGCAGCGGGGCGTTGTCCAGTCGCCTGGGGCCATCGTTCAACCACTCGCTGCTCTCACGCTCGCGGTGGTCTCGGCGTCCGTGGCGTCAGCCCATGCGAAACCGGTCGTCGCTGCGTGGCAGCGAGTCTGTGACGCATGTGCCGAGGTTATCCAACTTCAGCGTTCCGCAACGGAGCCGGCCGAGCCGTTGTGCCAAGACTCGGCAGTAAGCAGCCTCCAGTTCCAGGACGTGTGTTTCCAAGATCCGATCCACTCGGATGTGAGTCCGCTCACACAACTAAACGCCACGGTACGTGCTGGTGAGACGGTCGTGTTCTGCGGTCCGCCCGGCAGCGGCCACGAGCACATCGTTGCGCTGCTCGAGCGGTTCTACGATCCAACGAGCGGCGATGTCCTGTTGGATGGGACGTCCATCAAGGCCGTCGACGCGGCGTGGCTTCGCGACCAGATCGGCCTGGTAGAACCAGACCCCATGCTGTTTGACGGGTCGGTCGCTGACAACATCGCTGTTGGCCGAGGCCCACGCGCCTCACAGCGAGAGATCGAAGAGGCAGCCAAGCGCGCAGGCGTGCACGACTACATCTCTGAGACTCTTCCGCACGGATACGCCACACGCATTCGAAGCTTCGTCTTTCGTGCCAATGGTCCAGGTGCCGTGTGCGAGCGGAGTTATTCGGTGGACGGTGATTACAGAGTGAAAGTGTGCCGTCACAAGGTCGCGCTCGCGCGGGTCTTCCTTCGGGATCCACCCGTGCTGCTTGTGAACGGCTCAGCGCGAGGTGCGAGCGTGGCGGACACCAAGATCCTGGACCAGGGGATCGACAAGCTCGTGGTGTCTCGAGGCAGCCGACTCACCATCGTGATCGGCCACGAGCTCCCGATCGTACGCTCGGCCGACCGCATCTATGTGCTGAACGACGGCGCGCTCGTGGAGCAGGGCACGCACGCGCAGCTGCTCGCCAAGCCCCACGGGCTCTACCGGTCGCTGGTCGAGGGAGTGGTCGCTGGGTAGCGAGGCCAGTGATGTTTGGGCGTGCCAGCGTTGCCGTGATTGTTCACAATCGCCTCGGCATCCACGACGTGTCCGTATCGCCCGTCGGGAGAAGGGCTCTGAATGTTCGGAGCCGTGCTCGCGATCCGAGCGTAACGGGAGGCAACACATACTTATAAGTATATTCGAATGGACTGGATTGCACAGCTAGATGTATCTGCCGGTCGCCAAGCAGGATGGATCTGAGGCTGGAAATCGCGCTTCGCTGCTCGGCGCGCGCCGCGAGAGCACGACCAGCAAAGACGAGCGAAGACGCCGTGGGTTCGCACCTTCTGTTACCGGTACCGGTACCTGGTTTTGGTATATCACACTCCCGGCATCCGCCAATCACAATCACACAGACCACGCCGCCCGCGGCCGTATCACCCACAAAAACCTGGACCAGCTCCAGCCGCGAAAGCCCACTGCCGCTCACTTCCGCTCCCCCCCCCCCCCGCTCGACTGCATGGCGTCGCCATCGCCTCCGCCTCCGACTCCTCCACGTCCCGCGTGGTTGGCGCTGCGCGCCCACGCGACGCCGCGCACCGCGCTCGTGCTCGCGCTGGGCGTCGCGGCCGCGCTCACCAGCGGCGTTGCGACCACCCACGCGGGCGCCGCCGTGGCGCGCGGCCTCGGCGCGTTCGCGTCGACGCCCGCCGATGCGCGCGCACTGGAGACGGCGGCGCGCGAGATCGCGTGGCTCGCGACGGTGCTCTTGGTCACGGACGCGCTCGCCACGGCGGCGTTCGCGTGGGCCGCGGTGCGGTACACAATGACGCTGCGGACCGAGGTCCATCGCCGCATGGACGACCTGGGGGGCGACGACGTGGGTGACGCGGCCGTCGTATCGGCATCGACACTCGCGAGGCAATTTGAGAGTGCGGAGACGGCGATCCGGCGCCGCGCGGCGCCGGCGCTCGCGGCGGTGGTGCGCGACTGCTCGTTGGCGGCGACCGCGCTCTCGCTCGCGAACGCGCGCGGCAGCGATATCAACACCGCGATGGGCTCGAACGTCGTGATGATGACAATATTCAGCATCGTCGGCCGCGCCGCTCTCATGGTCGCCTATTGGAGACTACTCAAGATGCCACCTGAACTCTTCCATCACCGCACGTTCGCCAACAGTGGGCTCTCGCGCACTCGATCGATCGTGGCGCTGAACGCGCACGAGCTCGTGCGCGCCGGCGTCGAGCGCAATGTCAACGCGACCAGAGGCCTGGCGCCCGCTCTCCCAACCCTCTTGCAGTGCGTGCTGCTGGTGACGCTGTTCCAGGACGCCGGGCAGATCATTTTCCACTGCGGTGGCATCGTCACGAAAGGCACAACAGCGCCGGCCACTACGTTTGAGACGGCCGCCGGCATGGTGCTGGCCTCCCTCGGAGTCCTCCGGCTCGGGCTAGACGCTTTCACGATAGTCAAAGCGATCGGTGTCTTGAAACGGCTGGACGCTCCGCCGGACCCCAGTATCCGAGACGGACACGACCCAGTGCGGATCCAGCCAGGACTGCCGGACGGCCTCACCAACGGCGCCCGGAGCCACTTTGCGGGCATGACCGCCGTGCTGCGACTTGTGCAGCCCGACCGTCGGCTCGTCTTCGGCGTGTTGCTGGGCGCCGCGGTCGCCGGCTGCGCGTTCGCCTGGATCGCGGTCGTGGCCACAGAGGCCGTCGTCGCCGTCGTCACCAAGTACGCGCTGTACATCGCAAACGAGGACTTCGAGCACCTCACTGCGCTCTACTCGGACATCAGAGCGCTTGGGGGCAGATACTTTCCTTTATGTGGACTGGTCGCGAGCGTATTTGCCGGCGGCAGCTTCGTGTCACTCCAACTCCTTGGCGACGTACCGACGGACCGCGTACCAGCGCTCCACGTTGAAGCCATGAGTCGTCAGGGCGTGGCCCGGCTTGAAGCCCCGGGCTGCGAGGAGGCCTTCGACGCTGCACACCGCCGTGTGACTGCTGGCGTGGCCAAGCTGCGCGACCGCTCGATCGTGCTTCTGCTAGTTGCGCTCTCGACCTCAAGCTGGGCGCTCGTACTGTTTGTGTGGACGTCGGAAAAATCGGCGCTGACGGCACTAATGATGGGGGTGGCTGCGCTTGGAGTCTCGCTCGACTGGGCTCGCCACCAGCGGCAGCAGCGTTGGAACTCATGCTCGTCTGTCGACACTGTCGATAGCGTGATCGCCGGTATCTCGACGTTCGCGAAAACGCTCGTGCCCGCGGCTGCGTTCTCGTACGGCGGCCACCTCGTGCACCAGGGCCATATCCACTCGCCACTGACCATCGTACAGCCACTCGCTGCGCTCGTGCTCGCAATGGTGTCGGCGTCCGTGGCGACAGCGACCGCGAAACCGGCGCGTGAAGCCTGGCGGTGTGTCTCTGACGCCTGTGTCGAGATTATCGAGCTCCAGCGTTCCGCAACAGAGCCGGCCGGGCCTGTGTGTCGAGCCACGTCGGTAAGCACCCTCGAGTTCCGGGACGTGTGCTTCCAAGATCCGCTCCACACGAGTGCGAGCCCGCTCCGACAGCTGAATGCCACGGTGCTCGCTGGCGAGACCGTCGTGTTCTGCGGTCCGCCGGGTGGTGGTCACGAGCACATCGTCGCGCTACTCGAGCGGTTCTACGACCCGACGACCGGCGATGTCCTGCTTGATGGGACGTCCATCAAGGCCGTCGACGCGGCGTGGCTTCGCGGCCAGATCGGCCTGGTGGAAGCGGACCCCAAACTCTTCTCAGGATCGGTCGCTGACAACATCGCTGTTGGCCGAGACCGTCGCCCCGCGCAGCGAGATATTGCGGAAGCAGCCACGCGCGCAGGCGTTCACGACCACATCTTTGGAGCGCTTCCTCAGGGATATGCCACACGTATCAGCAGATCCATTTCCACGCACAAAGGTCCTGGTGGAGTTTACGAAGAGTCGTACGCGACTTACGAAGATCGCAGCGTGGACGTAGGCCATCATAAGATCGCCCTTGCGCGGGTCTTTCTCCAGGACCCGTCGGTGCTGCTTGTGAACGACCGAGCGCGAGGTGCGAGCGTGGCGGACACCAAGATCCTGGACCAGGGGATCGACAAGCTCGTGGTGTCTCGAGGCAGCCGACTCACCATCGTGATCGGCCACGAGCTCCCGATCGTACGCTCGGCCGACCGCATCTATGTGCTGAACGACGGCGCGCTCGTGGAGCAGGGCACGCACGCGCAGCTGCTCGCCAAGCCCCACGGGCTCTACCGGTCGCTGGTCGAGGGAGTGGTCGCTGGGTAGCGAGGCCAGTGATGTTTGGGCGTGCCAGCGTTGCCGTGATTGTTCACAATCGCCTCGGCATCCACGACGTGTCCGTATCGCCCGTCGGGAGAAGGGCTCTGAATGTTCGGAGCCGTGCTCGCGATCCGAGCGTAACGGGAGGCAACACATACTTATAAGTATATTCGAATGGACTGGATTGCACAGCTAGATGTATCTGCCGGTCGCCAAGCAGGATGGATCTGAGGCTGGAAATCGCGCTTCGCTGCTCGGCGCGCGCCGCGAGAGCACGACCAGCAAAGACGAGCGAAGACGCCGTGGGTTCGCACCTTCTGTTACCGGTACCGGTACCTGGTTTTGGTATATCACACTCCCGGCATCCGCCAATCACAATCACACAGACCACGCCGCCCGCGGCCGTATCACCCACAAAAACCTGGACCAGCTCCAGCCGCGAAAGCCCACTGCCGCTCACTTCCGCTCCCCCCCCCCCCCGCTCGACTGCATGGCGTCGCCATCGCCTCCGCCTCCGACTCCTCCACGTCCCGCGTGGTTGGCGCTGCGCGCCCACGCGACGCCGCGCACCGCGCTCGTGCTCGCGCTGGGCGTCGCGGCCGCGCTCACCAGCGGCGTTGCGACCACCCACGCGGGCGCCGCCGTGGCGCGCGGCCTCGGCGCGTTCGCGTCGACGCCCGCCGATGCGCGCGCACTGGAGACGGCGGCGCGCGAGATCGCGTGGCTCGCGACGGTGCTCTTGGTCACGGACGCGCTCGCCACGGCGGCGTTCGCGTGGGCCGCGGTGCGGTACACAATGACGCTGCGGACCGAGGTCCATCGCCGCATGGACGACCTGGGGGGCGACGACGTGGGTGACGCGGCCGTCGTATCGGCATCGACACTCGCGAGGCAATTTGAGAGTGCGGAGACGGCGATCCGGCGCCGCGCGGCGCCGGCGCTCGCGGCGATGGTGCGCGACTGCTCGCTGGCGGCGACCGCGCTCTCGCTCGCGAACTCGCGCGGCAGCGACATGAACTCGACGATGGGCATGAACGTCGTAGGGATAACGGTCGGCAGCTTCGTTATGAGTGCTGCTAGCATGATAACCTGGTGGAAGCAAGCCAACCAGCCATGGAAGCCCGTCCACTTCCGCACGTTCGCCACCACCGGCCTCAACCGCATTCGATCCATCGTGTCGCTCAACGCGCACGAGCTCGTGCGCGTCGGCGCCGAGCACAATATCAACGTTATAAGAGGTTTGGTGCCCGCTATCCCAGTCGCCATGCCGTGCGTGATGCTGTCGACTCTCTTCCATTCGGCTGGGCAGATTATTTTCCACTGCGGCGGCATCGTCACGAAGGGCACGACGGCGCCGGCCACAACCTTTGAGACGGCAGCCGGCATGGTGCTCGCCTCCCTCGGATTCCTCCGGCTAGGGCTGTATGCTCTCACGATGGTTGACGCGATCGGCGTCCTGCGACGCCTGGGTGCTGGCCCGGACCGCCACATGCGAGACGAGGACGACCCAGCGCTCATCATCTCGCGTGGTCCGCTGGGCCGCATCACCAACGGCTCCCGGAGCTACATTGCGGACATCAAAGGTGTGCTACGCATGGTACGACCCGACCGTCGGCTCGTCTTCGGCGTGTTGCTGGGCGCTGCGGTCGCTGGCTGCGCGTTCGCGTGGGTCGCGGTCGTGACCGCAGAGGCTGTCGTCGTGGTCGTCACGAAGTACGCGCTGTTCATCGCGAACCAGGACTTCGAGTACCTCACCACGCTTTACTCAGATATCAAGGCACTCGGAGGCAGCTACTTCTTGGGATGTGGGCTCATCGCGGGCGTGTTTGCCGGTGTCAGCTTCGTGTCGTTTCGACTGCTTGGGGACGCGCCGATGGACCGCGTGCCAGCGCTTCACGTTGACGCCGTGAGTCGTCAGGGCGTGGCCTGGGTGGAAGCCCCCGGCAGCGAAGAGGCTTTCAAGGCTACGCATCGCCGTGTAACGGATGGCACGGCCAAGCTTCGCGACAACTCGATTGTGTTTCTGCTGATCGCACTCTCGACCACAACTTGGGCCCTCGTGCTGTTGGTATGGGCGTCAGGAAACACGGTGTCGACGGTGCTAATGGTGGGTCTTGCCGCGTTTGGAGTCTCTCTGGACTGGGCTCGCCACAAGCGGCAGCAGCGTTGGAACGCGTTCCTGACCATCGACGTCGTCGACAGTGTGATGACCGGCTTCTCGACATTCGCGAAGACGCTCGTGCCCGCGGTCGCAATCTTTTTCAGCGGCGAACTCGTGCAGCAAGGCCACATCCGCTCACCCAGGGTCATCGTGCAGCCACTCGTTGCCCTCGTGCTCGCGGTGGCCTCGGTGTCCGTTGCGATAGCGACAATGAAACCGGTCAGTGAAGCCTGGCGACGCATCTTTGGTGCGTGCGCCGAGATCATCGAGCTACAACGGTCTGCAACGGAACCACCCACCCGGCGTGTCCGTCGACACTCGGCAGTGGGCAGCCTCGAGTTTCGAGATGTGCGTTTCCAAGATCCGATCCACCCGGATGTGAGCGCGCTCACAGAACTAAACGCCACGGTGCGTGCCGGCGAAACCGTCGTATTCTGCGGTCCGCCCGGCAGCGGCCACGAACACATCGTTGCGCTGCTCGAACGCTTCTACGATCCAACGAGTGGCGATGTCCTGTTGGATGGGACGTCCATAAAGACCGTCGACGCGAGCTGGCTTCGCGACCAGATCGGCCTGGTGGAGCCGGACCCCATGTTGTTTCACGGATCGGTCGCTGACAACACCGCTGTTGGCCGAGGCCCACGCGCCTCACAGCGAGAGATCGAAGAGGCAGCCAAGCGCGCAGGCGTGCACGACTACATCTCTGGGACGCTTCCCCAGGGATACGCAACACACATCGATTGCCTCATTGGCGCGAACGTGTGCCGTCACAAGGTTGCACTTGCGCGGATCTTCCTTCAGGACCCGTCGGTACTGATCGTGAACGTCCCAGCGCGAGGTGTGAGCGTGGCGGACGCCAAGATCCTGAACCAAGGGATCGACAAGCTCATGGCGTCTCGAGGCAGCCGACTCACCATCGTGATCGGCCACGAACTCCCAATCGTTCGCTCGGCCGACCGTATTTACGTGCTGAGCGCCGGCGCGATCGTGGAGCAGGGCACGCACGCGCAGCTGCTCGCCAAGCCGCACGGGCTCTACCGGTCGCTGGTCGTGGGAGAGGTAGCTGGGTAGTAAGGGCCATTGGCCGATTGGCGACATGTAGGATTTACAACGTACGCTCTCTCTCCGCTATTGCACATGTAACAGTGAGTGCCTCGTCCCGGCTCGTTCGGCGACGCGGACTCACAAACAAGCTCGAGGCCAGTGACGGTTGGGCGTGCCCGCGTTGCCGCCATCGTTTAAAACCGCATCCCTTTTTTGCTTTTTTTACATACCCTGGGGCAGACTTCCGTCTAGAACCTCACGAAAACGGGAAACACGACCACAAAGGCTAATAGCTGTTTTATGTGTATTGCTTTCGCTCTAATCGTACGGTCGGTAGAGTGGCTACGAGAGCAGCTCGGCAATTTGGAGCGCGCGCTTGTACCGGCGCCGCGCCAGGCGCACGGCCACGTCCTGAGACTCCTCGTCGTCCGCGTCGCCCTCACTCTTCTCGGGCACGCCGGCGTCGATGATCTCGTGGGCCGACTCGAGCACGCGCTGGCGCGCGGCGCCCTGCAGACCGCCGAGGTACTCGAGCACGAGCGCGAACATCGACTTGGGGATCACGTCCGCCTCGAACATCCACCGCAGGATCCACTGCTGCTTGATTTTCTGTCACAAGCGTCACAAACCCGCCCGTCAGCTTTCTCCCGCCACATCACCCACCATAAAGTCGGACATACCTTGAACTTCCAGGGCTCCTCGCCGTCGGCGCGCGGCGCGTCGCGCGCCTTCCACTGCTCCAGGTAGTACTTGGCTGCCTGGACCATCTCGGGCGACCGGTCGGCCTTGCCGCCGCCGGCCTCGGGCTCCTCAGCAGCAAGGGGGGCGGCGCTCTCGCTTCCCTTTTTCGTCTTGTCGTTGCGCGCGCGCTTCTTGCTCTGCACAGTCACGGGCGCGGCCTCGCCGTCGTCGCCAAACTTGACGTGCGAGACGTTCTTGGCCGGCTTGAGGCTCACGCCGAGCCCGGTCGTGCGCGCCACCTGCGCCGCCGGCACGAGCGTCGCGCGCGGCGTGAGCTCCACCTTGGCCTTGAGCGCCTTCTTGGCCTTGCCGCGCTGCTTCTTGGACGGCTTCGCGGCGCCCATGGTGGCTTCTAGTCTCCGGGATGTCGCTTCGAGCTCGGAATGATTTTGATGGACACCATGAAAAGGTTAACTTAGCGCGGAGCTGCAAATGTACCGATATATGAAATTAAAGTACTGATGGAAGTGAACTACGATGGATATGGCGATTTTTGTTGATGTGCGGAGATCTCCCGAGACAAGAGAACCGTTCCGCGCATCACCGATCTTGGTGCTCGTCACAGAGCATACATTCGAAGCGGAGTCTATCTGGTTAGACCATGTTTTTAGGCTGTCTTAGCGTAGCCAATACCATACAGCGGAGGAGTCTAGACTAAATCTGATACGTTTTCCTACACAACCGGGTTTCAGCTTTCGGAATGCGGCCGCCAGCCCGGCTTGGCATGACGTCGTGTTGCATCTGCCACCGACCAACTTTGGCGGCAAAACGCAGCGCGTGGCGAGCGCCGCCCAACTTGTCGCTGATTGGCGGGATTTCAGGATTCGCGCATTTGATTGGCGGGATTTGTTGCCACCGCGCTCTATTTGGTTAAATGTATCCGTTTTCCCGCTAGAACCGTGGTTAACTTCCACGCAGGTTAACCCGAAACCCGCGCGCCATGCTTTTCAAAACCGGCGCGAAAACCCGCAGGTCGGCCCCAAGGGGATCAACTTCCGCCGGACAACATGATGCACTTGCCCTCTTGCGAGCAAGAGCCCAAGTCCGCACGGTTGGCGCATCCCATCTCCTCGCACGGATAGACCGCTATGTGCCCCGGCGCGCAGTCCAGTCGCAAGCGCCCGCGCAGCGACAGCCCCGCCAGCGCGTCTAACCGACAGATCGCATCGATCCACGCGATCACGCCCGAGCAGCTCAGCAGCAGCGACGACGGCGGCGACTC
>JAMFLL010001215.1:0-18747 GCA_027475725.1 Pythium rhizo-oryzae | reverse complement strand
CGTGTTCGGCGACAAGGCGGAGATTGGCATTTACGTGGGTGCGTTGAACTCGGCCAACTGCTTCGGCCAGCTGCTCAACTTTGCGATCGGCGCGGCGCTAGTGGAGACGTCGCTGGGCTACAAGCTGCCGGTGTTTTTGGGCGGCGTGATGAGTCTCATCGGTGTTATCGTCGGCATCTTCTTCTTCAAGATCAAGATGTACACGCTCTAAGCGCATAGTCCAAGCTCATGGCAGCAGGTTGCGATGGCTGTTGTGGCGCGACTCGAACGTCTGCTCGAAGCGGTACGCCTGGTCGTTCTTGCCGTCGATGCCCGTCCAGTAGAAGTTGTCGCCGTGGCTCAGCACGACCGCGGGCTTGTTGCTCGTGGACTCGAGGTCCATAAGCTTGGCGACGCCGGCCTCGGCGTTCCAGTCGTAGCCGTTGAACTTGCCCTTGCGGCGCTGGCAGCACGAGTCGTTCTGCGCGATCGTCTGGCCCCAGTCGCCGATCGCAAACGCAGAGAGCGAAAAGGTCTCGGTCGTCGGGTCCGTGCGCACCTTGGCGTTGCCGTCCTTCTTGGTCGTCGACGAGGACGAGTCCTTGCTCGAGTCGCTCGTCGAGGGCTTGGAGGTCTTCGACTCGGACGAGCCGCTGCTGCTGCTGGTCGAGTTGCTGCTGCCGGCGCCGCCGCTCTGGTTGGACGCGTCGTTGGAGCTGCCGCCCTTGGTCGCGACGTAGGCCACGACCGCGCCGACGATCGCGACCACGACGACGACCGCGATCACCAATACTTTGCGGTTCATGCCTCTGCCTCGGCGCTGCTCGTTCGGGTAGTCGCCTGAGAACCGGTGCTTGCCGACGCGGGACTGCGCGTTCTCGTCCAGGATCTCTTGGCTCGTGATGGACGGAATGTAAATGCGCGAGTCGGGCGAGGCCTCCGAGGCGTTGGTCTGGCGCCGCGCGCCGCCGCCCTGCTGGCCGTAGTAGCCCGTGCCCGGCGTCTTCATGCTGTTGTGTGAGAGGGGACGACAATGGGCCGGGGGGGGGGGGAGAACCGAACCCGGCCGCCTGGCGGGATCAAGAAGCAACACACAGAGAGATGTCGCAGCACCAAGTTGGTGATCTTGCGTCGGGATCAGCGACACCGACAAAGGCGAATGGGTGGGCGATGGATACGCAGCCCTAGCGGACGACGGCGACGCGTTCTCTGTGTGCTGCTGGCCCGCCGGAGGGTTGCGGCGCCCGGCAGCAGGACAAGACACACGGAAAAGGGGAAGGGGGAAGGAACTGGCGTCTATGTGTGCCGGGCCGCGCACCGGCTGGCGCGGGAACGCCACGCCACCGGGAACACAGACTGGCTGTCCCGTGTGGCGTTGTTTGGTGTTGCTTCGGGCGAGAGGGGCCGCTGACTCTGGAAGCGTACCCTACCCCCTCCCAACACACAGGAGGCCGATTGGCTACCGCCACCGAAGCCTGGTACAATCTGACTCGTTTCTACCCCACCACCAATTGGTTCATCCATCGTACAATAGAGGATCGAAATGCTTTTAGCACAGGTGAATGGTGTGGACACACAGTTCGTAAGAATACGTATTTACGTGGTTGCGAGAGGATTTTACAGCCGCCGCCCGTGTGCGGCATTGGTGAGCTGCTCGGGCGACCGGGCCGACCGAAGCTAGCGAACGGGCAAGGACACGACGACACCATGGGCTTGACGGGCATCGCGGTGGGCTCCTTCATGGGCCTCACGACCAAGCTGGGCAGCAACGCCCTCCAGAAGCTGCCGTACATGCGACGTGCGTACCTCCCCTTGTGTAACCACTTGTTATCCTCCCTCATGACGGCGTCTAACAAAGGATATGCTCTGCAGAGCCGTGGGAGCACGTGCTGTTCATCGGCATCGGCGCCTACGCCGGCAACTACATGGAGAAGAAGTACAAGCGCGACGTCGAGGAGGTCGAGGCGCTGCGTCTCTACCTCGAGCGCCGCCCGGATGTCACGCGCAAGGACTAAACACGTAAATACAAGATCCACGTTGGTCGACTTTCTCCGTCCGCACCGCCGGAATTGAGCGAAATGCACGCGAGCGGCGTCCTCCAGCGACTCCTAAGCGCGCATCACCCACCTGCACATGCAATGATGCAGTGTGGAGATCAGCGTGGGTATGCGAGCCGAGCGGTGAACGCACAGCAATATATTGAGTCATGCCTATCAACGTACGCTACACTGTTTCTAACTCCTCCACGCAAACCACGCATTGTAGGCAAACCAAATCATTTCCACAGGATCCGTCTGCACGCGACCGCGCTCCATCGACGGCCTGCAACGCGGCCCTCCATGCCCATGATCCAATAAATTGCGATGAGGAGGACGATCCTTATTGCGACATGGGGGACCAAATGCTACCTGCATCATTCCATTGTGGAGCTCGATCTAATCGTGATCTTTGACCGAGGTCATTGATTCGCAACCTGCAAGAAGCCATATTTTTCCAAGAAAGCAGCTTGACAGCTTCCACACATTGCGTGAGTGTCGCGAAAGGACGCGACGAATCGACGGATCCTTGGAGCACACAGCCCACTTCTCCGCTTGCACGCACACAAACTTCACCGCGAGACCCCATCAGAACGCCAGCAGCACCACCACCAGAGCACACGCGATGGAGCTAGCGTATTTGTACACGAAGCAGCGCAGCACCTTCGGGCGCCACTGCGACTTCAAGAGCGTGGACGCCAAGGTGCTCGAGACGATTCCAAGCACCGATTCACTCGAACATGACTACGTCAAGCGGCGCCCGATGATCACCAAGCTCGACACGACGCCCGACATGTCCGAGCACGAAGTCAACACGGAGCGGCTCATCACCAAGAACTCGAGCATGCGCCACGCCGAGGGCGGCTGGCCCAAGGACGTGGACCCGGCCGAGCAAAGCGATGTCCAGCGATTCCGCAAGAAGGCGGAGAAGGACGACGACTTCAAGCAGGCCGTCAAGTACCTCGGCCCGATCGTCGACCGCTCGCTCAAGCAAAACAACACGATCAACATCTACCAGGACTACTTTGAGCACATGGGCGAAGCGGCGACCACCGAACAACCGAGTGCGAAGGGACTGGCCGTCTTCCGTGACCCGGAGACGGTTAAGCGCACGATCAGCAAGATCGACTGGCACCCAGAGAGCCCGCAGAAGATGGCCGCGTGCTATTGCATCCTCAACTTCCAGGATCCGAAGTTCACGAACGCGCGGATGCCCGCCAACTCGTACATTTGGGACGTCATGAACCCCAACACACCCGAGACCACGCTCAAGCCAGCATCCCCACTGGTGTGCATGCGCTACAACCCCAAGTCCGTGGACCAGCTCGTCGCTGGGTCGTACAACGGCCTCATTAGTTTCTTCGACGTACGCAAATCCGGCGCCACGCCCGCGGAGACGTCTGTGATCGAACACTCGCACCATGATCCTGTGTATGACGTTTTCTGGATATCGTCCAAGACGGGAAACCAGTGCTGCTCGGTTTCGACGGACGGCTGGATGCTCTGGTGGGACATTCGCCACTTGGCGCAGCCCACGCACAAGATCCTGCTCAACGACAAGGACGGCATGTCGTTCGGAGGGTCGTCGCTCGAGTACAACACCGAGGCCGGTCCGACCAAGTACCTCGTGGGCACAGAGCAAGGTGCAGTACTCAGCATCAACTTGCGTAACGCCAAGCAGAACAACGGTATCACGGTCTACGACACCGGATCGGGCAAGCATCACGGCCCGATCTCCAGCATCCAGCGAAACCCGACCCACAACAAGTTTTTCATGACGATCGGTGACTGGACGGCGCGACTGTGGTGCGAAGATCTCAAGACGCCCATCATGAGCACGGCATACCACGATTCGTACGTGACAGCAGGCTGCTGGTCACCCACACGTGCAGGTGTGTTCTTCGTCACGCGCATGGACGGCGTCGTGGACATTTGGGACTTCTTCTACCGTCAGAACGAGGTCGCGTACTCGCACAAGGTAGGCGATGTCGCGCTCTCAGCGATCAGCGTGCAGGGCAATGCGACTTCTGGTGGGAAGTTGTTCGCTGTGGGCGACGTGAACGGCATGATCTCGCTCATGGAACTGTCTGACGGCCTCGCGACGCTGCAGCCCAACGAAAAGGCTGCAATCAACGGAATGTTTGAGCGTGAGACCAAGCGTGAGAAGAACTTGGAAGCCAAGGAGAAGGAAATGAAGCGCAAGAAGGCTCAGGCCGAGGAAGGCAAGAGCGAAGAGCACGGAAACAACATGAAGGACGACAAGATGGAAGAGCTGCTGCGCACCGTGGACGCCAACTTCCTGGGTATGATCAAAGAGGCCGAAGACTCGGAGAACAAGAACATGGAACACAAGGGTGACTCCATGGGCGGACGGCAAGGCGACGAAGAGAATTAGAGTCCGTTCGTGCAATCGTGTGTATATACAATCGTCTATCTGCCTTCACTATTCCTTTTTATCCATCAAAACTCGGAAGCGCACGTTATCTGGATGCGCTCATGAGACACAGGATGATCGAACTGGATCGCGGCCGCGTGGAGAAGAAGCCGTGCCGCGAGTCCGTGGACGCGCTCGGTCGAGTACAGCGAGTCACCTAGGATTGGATGCCCCAAGTGTTGCATGTGTACACGCAGCTGATGGGTCTTGCCCGTCACGGGTTTCAGCTCCATGAGCGATGAGATAGCAGCATCTTGGTCGCTTCGCTCAATCACGCGCCACTCGGTGCGCGTACTTGCGCCGTCTTCTTCTTCGTCGTCGCGATCCACAACGCGCTGGATGAGCTTTTCTGTCTTGCTGGGCGCCATTTGGAGCTCAATAACGCCGCAGTCCTTCTCGACGTGGCCGAGTACGCGTGCAACGTACGTCTTGCTCACCGTGCGGTCACGGAACTGCTGATTCAGGTGCTGCGCCGCCGAGCGAGTGAGCGCGACCACCAAGATGCCTGAGGTTTCTTGGTCTAGGCGGTGCACCATACGCGCGTCTGGATAGTACTCGCGAACGAGGCTGTGCACGGACAGCGCAGGCGTGACGTTGTCGTCTTCGCAGAGGTTCCCGTCCACGCTCAGCATGCCGTGCGGCTTGTTGACAACAACCACGGCGTCGTCACGAAACAGCACTTCAATGCGGCTCTCCAGCGGCGTCGCGACCGCGCGCACGCGCGCAAACTGCAGCGTTTGGATGAGAATGCGATCGCCCAACACCCCTGCCGCCCGCGCCGCGTCGTCTGGAAGCGCAACGCGCGTGATCGTGGCAAAGTGGTCGGGCTGCGCCTGCCGCGTGCGCTCCATGACATCCGCGCAGTAGCCCGCGAGCTCTGAGCTGGTGGAGAACGACGCAGACGGCTCCACAGCACTTGCTTCATCAGTGGACGTGGCACTCGCCGCGTGTTCCACGAAGCGCACGCCGTGCGCGTGGAACAACCGCACCGCGAGGTCCGAGGAGAACACGCCGACGCCGGCGGCCGGCGGCGCGGGCCGCACGCGCAGCAGCGACGCGTCGCTCGCGGGACCGTCGCTGGCTAGCCCCAGCGCAGCCACCGCACTGTCCACGAGCGCGCGCAGCAGCAGCGTGTCGACGCCACCGCCGCCGCCATCGCCGCGCTCGCGCTTCTGGCGCTTCGGCGCTCGAGCCGCCATTTCGGGTGGAAGGATAGTATTGGTTTAGGTGAATGGTCCTGCAGCCTGGATAACATGTTATGAACCTACCATATTTGGTTCGTAACTGCACTATGGGGTTACGCTGCTGTGAGTCAGGATACAGTACAGGGTAACCCCCCACAAGGAATCGCGACGGCTCATCCTTCAACCGGAGAGTGGCTTCGGCGGTCATGGCGGCCATGATGACTCGCGGCTTGTCTGCGTGCCGCGTCGTTGCCATGGGAACGGAGTGCCACTCCCAAACGACGTGTGGGCCTGTCGGTCGCAACGCTGCCCGCCATCGCACAAACGCGCTGTCTTCCTGACTACAGTAGGAAGCGACTGGGGGGATTCTGCGTTTGCGAGGGCTCGTTGAAGCAGGCGGCCTGGTCGAGAGACGAACGATGGCAGGCGGGCGCATGGGGGGAACGCTTGAAACTGCTAGTCCTGGCTATATAGCCTCAAGCAGAGCGCTCTGGCCGAAACCACACGTCATCCAGCTCCTGGACGTGGCATCCCACAAAACCCGATACTGAGTGGAGCTCGGCTGTTAAACGCCTCAGCCAGCATTCCCACGGTCGCTGGCATCGGGCGTCTCACCACGAGAGAGAGGGTCACTCCCGAATGTGGGGCGTGTTTCCTCCAAGCCGCACGTTCCGGCCTGATCCTGTAACCATAATGTCTCGATTCGGTGCGAAACTGGTCGGCAGGAATGGAACGGCGCTCCGACAAGTGGATTCCACCATGGCGCTCGGCGGACGCAAACGCCTGTGCAGTCGCGCGCTGCTGAGGCGTAGCGCGGCCCGGGCTATGTGCCGCCGTCGACTTTCGTTGCGGCAGGCTTCCTGTAACCTTGGCGCGTAGCCTTCACTCTCTACCCGTCATCGAGATGTTTACGAAGTCTCTGATAACGCATATTGAGAACCGTACAGACGACACCATTATCATGTAATGTTGGCTTTAAAAACCTGTATAAAATGATACATGAGCTGCAAGAGCTTCTCGTCCTCAGCACGCACCTGCTGGTCACCGCGTACCCCCGTACCCTGTGACCTTCTGCGCAGCGTGGAGAGCGCTGCTCACACGGCCACGACGGTCTCTGCTGTCGTTGGGTCTGAGTCTGTCCGTCGTGGGCCGCTCATCTGGCTGCACGAAGCGTTTGGGCAGGGGTTTACGTTGGCCGATGAGCAACTGCTGTGCATCAAGCCAGCCCGCGCCGCCCGTCGTTCGTCCTCGCGGGCAGCTCTTTCCCCTCCTATTTCCGCATTCGCTTGCTCTGCCCGCGCGGACGCCTTCTCAGCATCGAAGTCTCCATGGTCTTCTCCCACGCTCAAACGGGCGCGGCCGCCGCGATCGCGCCGCTCGACCGCTCGGCCATGGCGCGGCCCATGCCCCAGCCGCACGTCCAGCGCCACAGCGACGAGGAGGAGCCGCACCTGCGCGCCGCCGTCATGGCGCACAGCCGCCAGCGTCTGCACGAGAACAAAGCGACTTTTACCGACGCGTACTACGGTCCGCTCACGACGCTGGCCGCAGCAGTGGCCGTCGCGCCCGTGGACGAAATCCCTCCTGTTTCGGCTGCTCCCGCCTCCAAGAAGAAGACGAAGAAGTCGGCCAGTCCCAAGACTAACTCGAGCAGCGGCGATGGCAGCATCGTCTCCGTGGGCACCGCCAAGCCCACGACCAAGAAGCTCTCGACCGAGCGCAGCCGGCTCTGCCGACAACGTCAGAAGAACCACGCGGACACGCTCGAGAAGGCCGTGGCGGCGCTACGGGCCGAAGTCGCCAACCTTGTGACGCTGCGCGACCTCCGCCAGGAGCAGCTCGTCCACTCGCCGGTATCGCGGTCCGGCTCGCTGGCGCGCATTGTGCGCGAGTATTGTTCCGTGTTCGAGTACGGCATGGCACCTGAGCGAGGCGGTCCTCAGTTCGCGTTGACCAGCCGCAAGCGCTCCCTCGCGTCCACCCGGCAGCTCACAGCGCAGGAGCAGTGTGATTTCTTGCTGTCGATCATGGACCCGGACGTTCAGGTCTTCGACTGGATCGGCCGCACCAAGCGTGGCCCGGACCCGCTCGTCCATGGCTGGAAGGCCTGGTCCGCGTGGCACGCGTCCATCATGTTCCACTTGGAGAGCGTCGACGTCATCGAAGCCGACAACGACACCATTTCCGTGAGCACACGCGGCAAGATCTGCGTCAAAGTGTCGCGCAAGACCATCGAGCAGCTCTTCCCGCACGTCGCGTCCGACGACGTGATCTGCGAGCGGCTGCTGGGGTCCGAGATCCGGTACCCGTTCCGCGACACGTTCTACTTTAACGAGGCTGGCCGCGTGGCCAAGTACACGGTGGACATGGACTGCATTACGGCACTAAACAACGTCGTCGGGGATTTCCGCCAGGTCGTGAGCCTCGTCGCGCCGCCCGACGACGTGTCGTTCAATGACCGCGCTGTGTGTACCTACGAAGGCTGCTCGCTCGAGGAAGCGCGCGCCGCACGCCTGGAAGAGCAATCGCCGCTGCCGCAGCGCGACCAACGGCTCGACCTCCAGTTCTTGCTGTCTTAAACTAAATTCCGCGTCACGTCCAGTGCTCTTCATTCCATTATTAATGTCAAAAACTCCTCATTTCCAAAACGATGTAAGCTTGGGTTGTTTCAGTTGCGGACCACCACCACTCCCGTTCGCATTGCCACTCGTGCGGTGACGGGGCGTCGTCACTGGCGTGCGCGTCGGTGTCGGCGGCCGTGGCGACTGCGTTGAACTGGCAATGGCTTCGGTTCCTGGTGACGTGCGTGCTGACGAGCTAGAGGCCACTTCTGCTACGGCATCGGCTTCACTGACAGAGGAAGTCGCACTTGTGGGAGTGGCCTTCCCACGTACGAACGCAATCGCATGTTCCAGCACTGTTTCGCTAGGCCGTCGACGCGCCACCGCCGCTCGCATTCGTTCGTCTTGTCTTCGCTGCCCTTCGTGTCTTGTCGACCCCCGCACTGGCACCGTTCGGCTAGCGTGTCCGATGATCTCCGACTCGAGCTCGAACAGAAACTCCAGAATCCACTCCAACAGCTTCTGGGGGAAATCGTGAGGTTGAGTGCCCACGACATGCTCGCACTCGCGCAGCAAAGCCGTGATCTTGTCCTGGAGATCGCTCGTCTGCTCGAAGATCACGTACACCATTGGTCGCCCAGCGAGTGACGCCGCCACCCACTGGATCAAAAACTTGAGCTCCGGATCGCCCCGGAAGACACCACAGCCCCAGTTGCCCGTCGCGATCGGCCACGCCGTCGTGGTCGCATTCGGATACGCAAACCCCACGAGCGCCTTTGTGAGCTCTCGCATGACACTTCGCTGTGAGTACTGACGATTGACGTCGTTCCCTCCGTAGCTGATCGCGTCAATACCAACGACGACACTTTGCCGTCGACGCTTCGGTTGTTGCGTGTGGGCGTCAACAACGACCGACTCAAAAGGTGTTGCATCTTGAACACCGCCCGCAAAGCGGAATGTGCTACCATAACCAGTGTAGTTGCTGAATCGCTCCGAGCCGTGGATCACGAAACTCTCGTTGGCCTCCAACCGTGCGAAGACTAGACACGCGACCATCAGCTCCGGCGACAAGATGAAACGGATCTCTTCCTGCACGGCACCGCCGTTCATCACCCCGCCGCCCGCATACTTGTTTGCGAAGTCGATCTGCAAGTGTGCCTGCAGATCTTCAATGAGCGAATTGGTCTCAATTCGCACGTCACCCACCCGGCCCGTCGCGGTGGGGCTGACAGCAAGAGACTGGAGAAGCGATGCCGGATCCGATGACGCCGACGGTGCATCAAGCGCAACACGCGTGAACGTTACAATCTCTTGCTCTAGCTCGTCGGAGGCTTGAAGATACCGCGGTACGACCCGTAAAAAGTACTCGAGGATCGTGCGGATCTTGTGAGCTTTCAGAAGCACGAAGTCTGGCATCGACCGTGGTGCGCTGAACATACTTTCCATGCTGAACCATGGAAACTCGGCACTTGGGATATGTGCTTGTGCCGGGAATACGGAGAGAAACATCGCGCTGAGCAAATGCAGGATCTGACGACGCGTGAGGTGGACAGATTTGTCGTGAAGGCTGCTTCTGCCGGCGCTGCTACTGCCGGTCGAGTCCGATTCTAGCGGTGGCAGCAGTTGGAGCGACTTGCGGAAAGTGAAGGGAAGATCCAATACAAGCTGCTTCATGGCTGGGAGCACGCTATGGAAGAAGACCTTGCGGTCGGTGGGACTCAGCAGCTGTGACCCAGGAGATAAAAAGCGTGAGTATCTTGGTCCGCCCGCGTCTATCGTAATGGATAAATCGCACTACCTCATCGATGGCGGCTTTCAAGCAGTTGAGTGGATGACGCGCCTCTCCAGTGATGCTGTAATGATCGGGTAGCAACAACGTCAGGATAAGTCTCAGAGCAAAAGAGAAGGCAAGCGAGAGGACGCACAGTTTCAGCACAGCGGCAAGCTCTTCGGTCGTAGTCGTTGGATTGCGCAGGTATGCCACGATGTACGGCCACAACGGCACAACGTCCTCATACAGATTGAGTGGCGAACACGGGAGCTGCGCTAGTGTCGTGGTCTTCACAGTTGTCGCGGGCGTAAGGGCACCGTCGTCGTAATCCATCGGGTACGAAAGGAGCAGCGGGGCGGGAGAAGATATGCCCGCAGGCGGCGTGAAGAACGGGTGCGCATCGAGTGCCAACCAGCCACCAGTTTTGAGCGACTCGCGCAGCCAGAACTCCGTGACGCAGACCACGTTACCGCCATCATGCGATGCGCGGGGCAGCGAGTCGACCCACCAGTCCGTGAGCACAAAGACTTGGGCAGCAGCTTGAGCAGCGGGGACGGCGGAGCCACGCCAGTCCGCGCGCACAGTCGCGCCTCGCGCCTCCAGCACGCGCGTCCACTGCAGGCGGCTCTGCTGCGCGATGCCGTGGAATGCGAACGTGCGGCCTTGCAGCGTGAAGCGGCGCGCGCGCGGCGGCGGCGGCGCCATGGTGCGGGGCGTGATGGCGGGAGATTCCGGTTGTGGGGCGGGACTTGGGGAGCTCCGAAAACACGGCGGAGACAATCACTCTCGTTCAACCCAGGACGGCTCTGTCACTCGAATGAGGTCATGAGCGTAGTGACCAATTACCCCGATTGAGTGACTGACTACGTCTGTTCGATGGTGTGGGCCACCGTGGCCTCGACATGTCGCGGACGGATTGAAGGTCCTCACGTCGGTCTCACTTCCCTCTCCTCATGGACCTCCAGGGCCCTCAGAGACACTGAGGATCCCGCGACGCCACTGTAGACCGTGGCGGCGGGGATTGTCCTCCGACCAGGGTGCAAAACTAACCGCCCTCGGTTGAGTCATCTCTGGTTCGCGCCGTGGCTCGAACACGTCCACCCCACGGGGCTCGAGCCTCGAGCCCCGTGGAAATGATTTTCGCCACCTCCCTCTTCTGCCGGGAGACAGTGAGCCCGTGCATATGCGTTATCGCAGTTTCCCACAATAAAGTGACTCGATTTGACGAAATCCACCATCATTCTGATTTGTTCTATACATTAATTATAACAGGTAAGAGGGGAACAATGCCGTCGGGGCCGCGCTCCTCACTCGCTCACACTGCTGGGATGCAGTGCCGAACGGCGCCATGCTCGCTGCCGGCGGGGGCATCCTAGTGATACTGCTGGAAGGGCCTCCGATCATGGTGGTCATGGCGAGCGCGCTCGTCATCGTTCACATGCGACTGGTGGAAGTCGTGGTGGCGGAGCCCGGGCTCTCCTGCTGCGCGGGCGTACGGACGCGAAGCAACGGTCTCCTCGTAGCATCCTTGGCCGACACGCGGCTCCGAGGGGAATCGCCTCGCGGTGCTTTGGGGGCTGTACTCACCATAGTGATCCTCGGCCTTGCGCACGTCGGATTGCTTAAACCGTGACCGCATCGGCGCCTCAGTCGCCGACAGTTCTGGTGACTGCGACTGAGAGTGCACCGAACTACGCGACGACACGCCGGAACCTTGGGAACCCGTGGGCGAGCGACTGCTGCTAGTGCCGAACGCACCCGCCGCGGAAGTGTCTTCCGCGCCGTCGTCACCAATGCGGTGCTGCTCCTTGATGCGTGCGTTGCCCATGAGCTGCATCGCATCGTGTGAATTGCCAAGAGCCTTCGCGAATGCGCTCATGAAATCCACTTCAGTCTCGTACCGCTTGATCTTGCCGTCAGGGCCAAAGTAGAATTTGTTCCCCACAGGGTACTCGACTTCGAGCCCGATGAGCCGCTGGACGAGCTCCTCGTTCCACAGAACGTGTGGGAACACTTTCTCGATCGTTGTGCGCGAGAAACGCACACGCAGCGTGGCTGTCGCACTGATCAGTGGAGACGTCTCGTGCGACACGACTTCGATCGAGTTCAGGTCGTACTGGAGCGACGAGTGGTATGCCGAGTATCGCTGCCATTGCTCGAGCAGCATCTGGACGCCAAAGTTCTCGCCGAACCGCATGTTCGGATCCATCAGAGTTTCTATGAAGCTCAGCAAGCGTGGCGACTGCGAGATCAAGGATCCTTGCGACGGCGAGCCGATCTGGAGCTGAGAGTTGCCTGCGGCACTGGTACCGTTCGAGGGAGACACGGGCACACCGTACTGGAAGAGCGAGAAGTACTCACACACAATCCGTGAGAGTCCTGCGCGGCTGCGATCGCGCGATAGCGCCAGGGTGTCGTAGGGGCTCGGCGGCCGTGCTGGCTGGTCACTTGCACCGCTATGGCCCTTAACGCGCATCTCCTCGAGCTGCTGCTTGAGCGCCTCGACTTGGTCTTCCAGCGTCTCGACGTACTCTTTCCGCCGCGAACGGTACAGCTTGCCACGCTCGCTGTTTGACATGCGGCGCGACCGCCGTTTCGCGGCCGCCGCCGCCGCCGCAGAGGCAGCCGCACTGCCGTTGCCTTTGATCGACGAGGGCTCATTCATGAACTTGTCGTTGTGGTGCAATGCCGCGTGCTGCTGCGCGTGGTACGGATGCGTGCCGTGGTGTCGGTGGTAGGCGTCGTCGTCTTGGTCGTCGTCGTCCATGGCACCGTGGTCGTCCACCACCCGCACGCGCGACGACGACGAGAGCGGCAGGTGCGAGAACAGATCGAGGCGCGAACGGGTGTGGGACTGCGCAATGGCCGAGGTCACGTTTGACGGAGGAGGCGGAGGAAGCGATCGCTGGCGCCAGACGTCGTCGTCGCGGTACGAGAGCGTGGAGCGCAGCGGCGGCAGCGGCGCCGGCGCGTGGCCTGGCGGGGCCTCGTCGTACGCGTACGCGGGCCGCGAGGAGCTCGGCGCGCCGGCGTAGCGCCACTCGCGGCGGTCGTCGTCATGGTGGTACTCTTGGTGGTGGTGCGCCGCGTACGGCGGCGCGTCGTGGAGGCGCCGCTCGCTGATGGTCGGCAGCATGAGATCTTTGGCCTCTTGGCTCGGTCTCACTTAGCTGCTTGCGCGAGGAGGTCTGTGGGTTGGAGACAAGTGAACACCGGTGTCGCCCCGCCGCTCGCAAAACGGTGGAGGGCGCGCGGGTCGCGTTGGGGGGAGGGGAGAACAGATCGGCGCGGAGCTGGAGGGGAGATGGGGCCGAGACCGCGCGGAAGAAAGAAGAAAAAAAGCGAACGTCGGTGCGTGCGCCCGTGAAGCAGAGGTGCGCACGAGCGGAGCGGTGCTCGAACGAAACGCGGGGGGAGGGCGGTGCGCGCCCTGTCCCAAGCCGGCGATACAACTGGGGGCGACGGCAAATGAGTCGACTGGAGGGTCGCCTGCGCGGGGTGTCGCGGTCTGTGGTTTTAGACGCGAGGGGAGGAGGAGGAGGGGAGGAGGAAGGAGGAGGAAGCTCGCTCCCTCGCTCTTGGCTGCTCTGGTTCTGGTCTTCCACGCGCTCACGAGCGGCGGCCTCGAAGCTCGAGCGCGGCAGGAGAGCGCTCGACTGGGCTGCACACAAGACAAACCGCGACAGACGGAGAGGAGAGAGAGGACGCGTGCGCGATCTCGTTGTCAGGGGGACGTGCCCAGCGGAGGAGGAGGAGAGGAGAGAGGAGGAGGAGGAGCGGAGCGGAGCGGAGGGAGAGACGGCCGGGCGGTCTTTTTTCTCTAGGTTTTTGTGCCAGCGGGGCAGACGAGACCAGCTGAACGGCTGGCTCGCCACACAGCAGCACGCTCGAGCCTCGAACCCCGTAGGATTCTTATTGCCATATTGTGACTGCATACCGTACAGAGACACTTTTTGATTCGTGTAGCGAGATTCAACGTGAAGCTCCGGAGCGCCAGGGCCCACTCCAAGTGACTTGACAGCGTGAAGGAGTAATTAGTGGAGCTTGGAGGCGCACAGCCAGGATGTATGTTGATGACAACCAAGGTTCGGCGTCGTGCCGCATCGCGGGACGATTGGGGCGGTGGAGTCACGCGTTGGAGGATGCCGAGGCACTTGATCATGCACTCACCTATTGGCGACTACTCTGATCCGGTGCCGACTGCAGCGAGGACAGAAATAATCCGGCCGCAGCCGGGGCCTACGAACGGGCTAGGGCCCACAAAGTCTCTCACATCTGATCTCCAACCCCTGTCGGCGCGAGGGGTTTGGGTCCATCTTGGTTCCGCAGAACCTGCGGAACTCCATATTTGTTCTCCGCTGGAACCCGAACCAACGCCGTCCTCGCGCGTAGGTCCCAGCGGGCGCCGTCCTCCCGGCTTACGCGCCACGGACGCCACGGTGACCATGGGACGCGTCTCGCTGGCTCGCTCCACGGTGATACCACACGTGTCGCACCCTATTGTAACGTAGTCCAAGGGCGGCGGTGAGGATACGAGCGGACGCCGCTATTCTCCGCCCCGGCCGCTGGATCCCACGCAATCCGCCACGCGGTGCACGTGCGTTGCCCTGGGGGCGTGGCAGTGCCACTGGCACGCGTGGTTTTGGCGCTGCGATGCTGCGAACCGGCGCGGACTAATCCTTGCTGCCCACGCTGGCACGAGCGACGCATCGGCGTAAAGGGACCCACATGCACACGCCCAGGCGGCAGTACCCGATCAATCGTCCCCAACGGCCACCGCGGGACGTGGGGATCCGTTTCATAGCGGAGCGATCCGTCCTTCCGCTCCACCGTTCCTGGTGGCAAGGCGTGAGTCAGGATGGCAGGGCTCACGACAACAAGGGCGCACGCACGCTCGCGCAATCGACTATCGTGAAGCGCTCTGGGGTGAAGTCGGCCCTTGCTCCCATGGTGCATCGATAGCGGAAGAAGCACTTCCGTGTGATGCGTTGGTACCACGGCAACACCAGAAGCATCCACGTGCTGTGATGCACGTATTTCCGGCGCTTCCATGAGCCGTCCCTCTCGACAGTGCCGAGTGTGAGCTCCCATTCGCCGTCCTACCAGCTGCGCACTCATTTGACAGCTCTTCCACGCACCATGGCTTGTGTTGGATGCCCACAGCAGCCGCATAGAAGCTCAATGGGCGTGCAGCGAGAGGAGAGAGAAGGCTAACAAGCAGCCGATGTGGTCTCGTCCAAGAAGCTCAGTTGAAGCCGTCGTCGGGAATGGTGGTCACCAATTTTCCACGAATGATGATCGTTTGGGATCACTTATCTTCCAATCATCTCTCGCTAACGTCCTCGAACCTCCTGCTCCTCCCTCCCCAGACGCCCTGACCCGCCGAGTGTATTTCCACACGCTTCAAACAACTCGCGCCGCCCGGCCGAGTATTATACCCACGCCGCCCATGGACGCCCTCGCGCGACGCGACGCCACGACCGACGAGGAGAGCACCGCCACGGTCTCCCCTCCGCCTCTTCCTCCTCCTCCGTCTCGCGCCGCCGTAACGGACCCGAAGAAGCTGCGCCGCAACGCGCGCGACCGCTCGCGCTCCCAGCTCAAGAAAAATGCCATGGAGACCATGCGCCAGCAGGTCGCGCAGCTCGAGGCTGCCAAGCGGCAGCTCGAGCTGCAGCAGCAGATGCAGCAGCTTCCGCCGCCTCGCCGTGGCGGATCCGCGTTAGATGGCGAAGATGACCGAGTTGACGGAGACGACGACCGCCAGGCGCAGTATCTGCGTGTGCTGCGGCTGACCGAGCGGCTACGGCGCGACAACCGCGCGATGGCGTTGGACGTGCTGGAGCGCGATCTCTTCCGCAGCGCCGTGCAGAACTTGCTGGACGCTCGCGCCAAAGCCGTGACCTCGCTGGACGACGACGTAGACGCGCTCGCGACGGTATCAGCAGCCGCAGCGCCACCGCCGCCCCAGTCTCTCCCAGCTATGCCCGCGCGCGACGCGACAGAGGCGGCGAGGCGCATTGCGCGCCAGATCGCCAGATCGCGCCTCGAATGCGATGGGCGCATGAAGCGCTTCAGCGGCGCGCGTGTGTTCGGCTGGAGCGACTTCCGGCTGCGCACGGACGCGTCGGTGCAGTTTACGATCCAGAAGACGCTGCCAAACCAGAGCGCGAGCGTGCTGGCCAACCGCACGTTCGAGGTCTTTGCAGACATCACGCAGCTGCGACGTTTGCTGCCAGCGGACGTGCGCTGCGACCTGCGCACCGTGCAACGCGTGGGCGACGACGCGATCGTATTTGACCGCGTAACCCGAAGCCCCGACCTTGATCGGCTGCAGTACACGGCGCTTCGCACGACCTATATGCTCGTGCGCGCGCGTGACGACTGCGGTCAGTGGAGTGTGGGCATGAAAACCATCGACCTGCCGGCATTCCGCGCCGCGCTCGCGCCCAACGAATCCTGGTGCGACGTATTTTACTGGTTCCACTTCCAGGACGTCGCTCCTACGAGCGACAACGACGACGATGAGTCGAGTGGGACTGCGGTCGTGTTTGGCGGCGCGTTGTCCTACTACAACGAGAGCATCGCGCGCGCCTGGCTCGCGGAGCTCGTGTTCCTCGCCGTGCGTTGGGAGTCCAAGGTTGTGTCGCCCGTGCTGCTCAAGTATTGACAAGACGCTCCCAAGCGATGACCTACCCAGTACGTCTCCCATTTTTATTCAGGTCTCTGCTTGAAGATTTGGGAGCTTGTCGGTGACACAGCTCTTGTACAGTGCGTCAAAGCCCTCAAGCAACGCTGACACGTCTCTATCCGGCGTCGAGTGCTGGATCCAGTGGCGCGCATGGTTGCGTGCCCGCGTAAACAGAGCCACGAACGCTTCGTCGCCGGCTGCCTCATCGAGCGAGTTCTCCGTTTCAGCGTCGCACCCGCTGAAGAATGGAAACTTGCGCAGCTGGTCGTTGAAGAGAGCACAGCAATACTCGTTGATAAATGGTGTCAACTTGGGCGCGTACGACGGGTAAGACGCGTACGCCTGTCGAGACGGAGGCCAAATCACTCTCGGAAAGTGGATCTCGGCAACTGCTCTAGGTAGCTCATCGTGCACAAGCCGTACACTGCCGTCCACTGTCAGATCTTTCACCGCCGCCTGGAGGACTCCACATTTTTGGATCGCAACTGCGACGCCTGACGCCTCGATGCCCCAGCTGAACGG
This sequence comes from Pythium rhizo-oryzae, assembly GCA_027475725.1. Taxonomy (NCBI): domain Eukaryota; phylum Oomycota; class Peronosporomycetes; order Pythiales; family Pythiaceae; genus Pythium; species Pythium rhizo-oryzae. The sequence continues at coordinate 1,569 of JAMFLL010001215.1, read as the reverse complement.
CGTTAGTGCTGCTAGCACCACCACGAACTCCTGCGGCGTCATATTAGCGCTAGACAGTGTCTTTGCGCGGCCACGAGCGGGCGTTCGGGGAAACCAACGTTGGCGTTGTGAGGGTGAGAGGTCGCGCGGAATGGTCGCAGCTGAGCCCAACGGTTCATGGACGTGTATGTTCCACCACTATTCGTTTCGAATTAAAAGCGTCCGCTGGTGAAGCCTCCACCGTATGGTACGCCCGCGTGGTGTCGCTCTTGCAGCCCTGGCGGCCAACTGCAACGGCCCCGTCGATGGCTGCTACGACTCGTACTGGGTTGCGCATCTTCGAAACGCGGTGCGTCTGAAGCGCCCATCTGATGGTGCCGCGACCGAGGAGGCGTCATATTTTGTGAGCGATACTCTCCGCTGCCAGCTCGAGCATCGCGACGGTTCCTTGATTCTCCTAGACAATGATGCCAACGTGATTGAGAAGGCGATCGACGACTGCCTGTGCTACCAGTTGCGCGTCCGTCTGATTGACTTCGTTCGCGCAAAGTTCAGCAGTGAGCTGTACGCGCTGCCGGCAACCGCAAGTGTTGACGCGTTCTACCTGAGCCACGCACACTTTCAGATCCGGTGGTGGCGCCGTGCGATTGCATTCGAGGGCGACAAGCCTCTGGTCGCCTACTATGACGGTCTCATCGACCGATGCTTCACGCAGCCACACGTGGCCGCCGCTGCGAACCATTCAAGCCAGCCCGATACGACCAAGAAGCCCCGCAAGAAGAAGCCAGCGACGAGAACGAGTACCCCATTGACGACTCAGCCATCATTTACCAGTGAACCACCTTCGCCTGAGACGACCGCAGGAAGCCCCGACGTGTCTCGAGCGGCGTCCTCGTCCGAGACTGCGGCGGACTCGATCTCGATCTTCAGCTATCCTCTTGGTAGTGGGCTTCTGGCCGTGGCAGGAGGCGTCGTAGGCGCGCTGGTCGTGATTTTCTACCGCGCTGTCTTCAGCCTCGTCCAGGATCCACTTGAAGAAGACTTGCCACTGGATAACCGAGGCTACGTGGCGATCGCGTCCCCACGCGGTCGGTCCCGCGTTCACAGCCAAGCGTCGTGGACCGAAGAAGAGGACGACGACGAAGAAGAAGACGACGCCGCGGACCGCCCGTTGCTGCGCCGCGAGGACCGTGAAGGGCAAGACGTCCAGCGCCGCGTGGACGCCACCGCGTGAGAATGAGAAATCGCTAGAGTGTCCAGTAGCCATGTTTACTGCCCGCTCGGGTGATGCGTCCTGGATCTGTTACAGAATGCATGCGTTCCACTACCCTGTGTCGTCTTGTCCTCTGGCTCTTGGTGCTTCTTGTATTCGCTGCTACACTGCGTAACTGAACGATGCTCAAATCTGCGTCGTGGTTGTCGCATCTGGCTGTCCCTCTCGCATACAGTCCGCGCCAGTGTCTTGATCTCAGTATGGCGCCTCAGCTGGTCGAGACCGGGGCAACAGGAGGAGCTGGCTGGACCTCGGGATTATTGTAGTCGAGCGTATGCGAAACCCAGTACCGACACTCTATGCCCCCCCCCCCCCCC
>JAMFLL010001214.1:0-18755 GCA_027475725.1 Pythium rhizo-oryzae | reverse complement strand
CTACGCCGAGAACTTTGGCAAGCTCTACCGCTCGTGCGGCACCTGCGGCACGGACAAGCAGCGCAACGTCGAGCTCACCAACGTGTACGCGTTGAACCCTAAGGTGAGCGTCGTGACGGTGAACCAGAACACCAAGGATACGGCCAAGTTCAACAATGTGTACGTCAAGTCGAGCAAGGGCGACAAGGTCAAGGTGTGTGCGTGGTCGAAGGCTGTGAGCAGCGGTGAGCCGACGTCGCTGGGCGCTGGTCCGTCGGGCACGCTGTGCCAGTACTCGACGAGCACGGTCCACTTCACGGCGCCGACGGCCTCGCGCAGCTTCGACGAATACGACTTTGGCTACCTCTCCGGCAACGCCACGGCCTAAAAGGATGGCCGAGCGGCAATCAAATGTTATTGAGTCAGCGAGTCTGTAGCTGATAGTGTCGTTAAAAAGACCTGAATTGAATCTCTACAAACCCACATCGTGAGTCTCCTCCCCTGCTAGCACACGCGTAGCTGCTTCTTCCGGCCGAGCAACCATTTGATGTCTAGAATGCCCATGGTCGCGAGCGCGTCGGTGACCTGGAACTCGCGCTGGCCTGTCTCCCGGTTTGTCTTGAGCTGCCCTGGCTGCTCGAGGTCCACGAGTAGCAGCTTGCCCGTGTAGCCTTCGCTGACGACCCGCAGGCGGCGCTCGTAGATGCTTGTTTTGATGATCGACTCCGAGCTGTCAGAATCATTCGTTGGTTGGACGTGGTATTTTGCCGATGCGGGGCTTTGGGTATTCGTCGTCTTCGCGCTTGTCGTGGACGTGGGCCCATGCACGAAGAGCCCCATGGACATGGCCTTCTGGACTGTGTACGTGAACCGCACCGGCTCCTTCCCAAAACCGTTGTCATGGAGCACGTAGTCGCCCGCCAGGTGCACGAGCCCGCTCGGACCAGACTGGTACATGAGCGTAAGTAGCGTGCCGACGGTCGTCTTGGTGTGGGCGACGCCGTCGATCAAAAAGTCCTTCTCGGTCGGGTCGAGCCCGAGCATATCGGCAGCCATGAGTCCATCCCACCCGGAGAGCCAGTATCTGTCTCCGAGGAGCCGCATGATGCTGTTGTCCGCGACGTACTTGTACTTGGTGCGCGAGATAAGCAAAAACCCGACGATCTGACTCGCCAGGGTCGTGAGCCCGAGAAGTGTCACGAAATCACACATCAGCTCGCTACCCATGAACCCGGCGAGTTTGACCGGTCCCCCGTACGCGCCCACACGCGCCGGCACAGCCGGCTTCGTGAATGACGGCGTCGAATTCAGCAGAAACAGCAAAAACACGATCACACTTAGAATGAGGTTGAAGATGCGCCAGCTCAGGAACATCGACACGCCGTCAATGTCCCACTCGATGCGCGCACGCGTCGCAGGCGAGACCACGCGCAGCGACCGCAGACAGCGCGCCAACAGCTTCACCAGTACACGCAGCAGCGTCTCCACAAAGCACATGACCCACGTGATCTTGGTGATCGCGCCACACAGGTAGATGAACGTCTCGGGCGTGAACTGCAGCATACTCGCGAGCTGGAACGTCACATACACCTTGCGCAGGTGCGCCAGTCCGTCCAGCACGCTCACCCACATGTACATCCAGTGGGTCTTCCACACGTCCGACGCCACGAACAGCGCGCCGCGGAACGTGATCACGGCGCGCTCGTTGTCGGACGCGTGGGTTACGAGCGGCATGAACGGCAGCGCGAGCTGGATCCACCGCCGGTCGCGACCGAAGCGCAAGCCCGCAGGCAGGTACCGCGCTGTGCTCGAGTGGAGCAGCGCCAGGATCATGCCGTGGCTCACCACGATGACCGTGGCGATGCTGTGGATCCAGAGGATGAGGAAGCCGATCCAGCCGTCGGGTGGGAGCAGCACCGCCATGTCGGCCCCATCGTCGACGTTCACCGCCTGGAAGAGGGTCACGCGCTTCTCGGGGGACTGCACGAGCGGCTCGGCGCGACAGTCGCTCGTCTGGATGGTCACGTGGTTGTCGCTGCCGGCCCAGATCGCCTCGTACGTGAGCAAGTCGGCCTGGAACGGGAATGCTTGAAGTGGCCGTGCACGGCAGCGGAGGAAGGGCACACCGACTGAGCCGAACTCGTCGATCGCGGATGCGCGCGCCGTCGAGTCTTCCTGGAGCGCGTCAAAGTTCTTCAACACAAACCCGTGGCAGCGCGTGGCGTTGCCGCCGTGGTCGGCCACGCACTGGTCGCGCCACGCGGGCGTGACAGTGACCACATCGCAGTTGGGCGCCGAGATGCTGTACATGTTGGTCTGTACGCGTCGCGCACTTTTGCCCCAGAAGTCGTCGAAGTAGCTGACGAGCACGGGCGCCGCCATGGTGTTGAGGTTGGTGCACACGCTGCGGTACGCGCCGTACGACCGCGGGTCGCGTCGAGGCAAGGCATCGATGTTGTAATGGGCGAGAACAGTGGGCGACGCGAAGTCCTCGAGGCGGAAGTGGAGCGGCTCAACGATGTCCCAGTTGATCGAGCCGGAGAGCAGGCGCCGGCGGATGTAGTCGTAGCGACCTGTGGCCGTCGTCACCACGGGCGTGTACCATAGTCCGGTGAGCAGCGTGAGGATTGTCGTGACAACGTTGAGGAAGACGAGCAGGAGCTTCACGAACGACCATCGCACGGCCAACGCTCCTCGCATGGTGAGAAGCAAGCTCCGCGTCGGCTCGGTTGATACAGCGTAGCAAGCGCCTTTAGTAAGTCGAAGCCTTCGAAATGTTTGCTTTGTGTGATTCCCGCGAGGACGAAAAGGTCTGCCCTTCTTGGGGCCCTTGGGTGACGACGAGGACGAGTGGTACGCCAGCAGGTATTGAACCATCATAGTGTTGGTTCATATAAGCAAATCGTTGTCTCAGAGATTAGCGGCGTCTCCCTATGGCTAAGAATACTACACCTACAGGTATCTGGAATCCGTCAGTGCTCTCGTCTTGCCGGGGACTCGTCTTTCTAGCCCCCGGCTCTGTTCTGATCCTGACAAGTGCCTGCGACGGCGCAATGGCGGGGGCTTAATCCCGCGCACGGCTGTACTGGTCGGCCATCTCTGTATGCCCGAATCTGCCAGAGTCGGAAGTGAAATGATCCTGTCGCTAATTACCACAGTAAATATGCGCTGCTAACACACGCGGAGCTTCTTCTTCCGGCCGAGCAGCCACTTCATGTCTAGGATGCCCATGGTTGTGAGCGCGTCGGTGACCTCAAACTCGCGCTGACCAGTCTCGCGATTCGTCCGGAGCTGTCCGGGCTGCTCGAGGTCCACGAGTAGCAGCTTGCCGGTGTAGCCTTCGCTGACGACGCGCAGGCGGCGCTCGTAGATGCTCTTCTTACCGACATTCTCGGCGGGTGGCGCGGCCTCATCCTTTGGCTGGACAATGTACCGCGTCGAGGCTGGCGTGAGTGTCGAGTTGGTACCCGTGCTGAGCCCCCGCATGCTCAGCTTGGGGCCGTTCTCGTTGACCACGAGCCCGATAGACATGGCCTTCTGGACCGTGTACGTGAACCGCACCGGCTCCTTCCCAAAACCGTTGTCATGAAGCACGTAGTCGCCCGCCAGGTGCACAAGCCCGCTCGGACCGGACTGGTACATGAGCGTAAGTAGCGTGCCGACGGTCGTCTTGGTGTGGGCGACGCCGTCGATCAGAAAGTCCTTCTCGGTCGGGTCGAGCCCGAGCATGTCGGCGGCCATGAGCCCGTCCCACCCAGACAGCCAGTACCGATCCCCGAGGAGCCGCATGATGCTATTGTCCGCGACGTGCTTGTACTTGGTGCATGTGATCAAGAGAATGCCAACCACCTGGCCTACAACCATCGTCAGGCCAAGAAGCGAAAGAAAGTCACACGCGAGCTCACTGCCCCAGAAGTCGGTCAGTTTGATGGGTCCGCCGTACACGCCCACACGCGCCGGCACAGCCGGCTTCGTGAATGACGGCGTCGAATTCAGCAGAAACAGCAAAAACACGATCACACTTAGAATGAGGTTGAAGATGCGCCAGCTCAGGAACATCGACACGCCGTCAATGTCCCACTCGATGCGCGCACGCGTCGCAGGCGAGACCACGCGCAGCGACCGCAGACAGCGCGCCAACAGCTTCACCAGTACACGCAGCAGCGTCTCCACAAAGCACATGACCCACGTGATCTTGGTGATCGCGCCACACAGGTAGATGAACGTCTCGGGCGTGAACTGCAGCATACTCGCGAGCTGGAACGTCACATACACCTTGCGCAGGTGCGCCAGTCCGTCCAGCACGCTCACCCACATGTACATCCAGTGGGTCTTCCACACGTCCGACGCCACGAACAGCGCGCCGCGGAACGTGATCACGGCGCGCTCGTTGTCGGACGCGTGGGTTACGAGCGGCATGAACGGCAGCGCGAGCTGGATCCACCGCCGGTCGCGACCGAAGCGCAAGCCCGCAGGCAGGTACCGCGCTGTGCTCGAGTGGAGCAGCGCCAGGATCATGCCGTGGCTCACCACGATGACCGTGGCGATGCTGTGGATCCAGAGGATGAGGAAGCCGATCCAGCCGTCGGGTGGGAGCAGCACCGCCATGTCGGCCCCATCGTCGACGTTCACCGCCTGGAAGAGGGTCACGCGCTTCTCGGGGGACTGCACGAGCGGCTCGGCGCGACAGTCGCTCGTCTGGATGGTCACGTGGTTGTCGCTGCCGGCCCAGATCGCCTCGTACGTGAGCAAGTCGGCCTGGAACGGGAATGCTTGAAGTGGCCGTGCACGGCAGCGGAGGAAGGGCACACCGACTGAGCCGAACTCGTCGATCGCGGATGCGCGCGCCGTCGAGTCTTCCTGGAGCGCGTCAAAGTTCTTCAACACAAACCCGTGGCAGCGCGTGGCGTTGCCGCCGTGGTCGGCCACGCACTGGTCGCGCCACGCGGGCGTGACAGTGACCACATCGCAGTTGGGCGCCGAGATGCTGTACATGTTGGTCTGTACGCGTCGCGCACTTTTGCCCCAGAAGTCGTCGAAGTAGCTGACGAGCACGGGCGCCGCCATGGTGTTGAGGTTGGTGCACACGCTGCGGTACGCGCCGTACGACCGCGGGTCGCGTCGAGGCAAGGCATCGATGTTGTAATGGGCGAGAACAGTGGGCGACGCGAAGTCCTCGAGGCGGAAGTGGAGCGGCTCAACGATGTCCCAGTTGATCGAGCCGGAGAGCAGGCGCCGGCGGATGTAGTCGTAGCGACCTGTGGCCGTCGTCACCACGGGCGTGTACCATAGTCCGGTGAGCAGCGTGAGGATTGTCGTGACAACGTTGAGGAAGACGAGCAGGAGCTTCACGAAAGACCAGCGCGCGACCGGCGCTCGGAGCCGCGATGGCATCTTCAACTCGACTTGGTGCGTTCACGAAGTTTAGTGTTGTCGCTTGTATCCGGTATTTTTGAGACTGTCACGAGGAGAGGCGGCGAGCACGAACCACATGGCCCCGAGGCGGTTCGTGCTGTGTGAAGGAGGACGAGGCGAGCAGATCCGCACGGGATTGGTGGATGCGGCTTGCTGTATCAGTACCGAACCGTCAAGCAGTTCCAAAGTACCATTCCGTGCAGAACAACTGACTGTACCGTATCAGTACTGCACATGAGTTCACACAGATCCAGCTGTGGGACCGTTGAATGGCGGCGTGTTCTGACCTGAGACCAGACCAGGCGTCAACACGACGTCTCCACCTACATCACCCGGACCCCGCCCAGTGCGTTATCTGTAATCAGAACACCAAGGTCACTGTATCGCTGCAGCAAGAGAGACCGACAGCCGGCGCTCCGACCAGAACACGTCCCCAGTCCAGGGCAGCCGCCGAGATTACCCCCACCACGTATCGTATAATAAACGCGCTTGGGGTTACTTACAGCATTCGCGGTCGACGTTTCACGACCAGATCCCTCCCGGGGACGTCGTTCAAAGATGACCGTAGCTACGCTGCCGTGTGGGTGGGGTGCTTGGGATTGGCGCGATATTTTGAGGCCACGAGTCGCTAGAGGTGCGTTCGACCGACCTGCCCTCAACCACGACTGGCTGGCCGCCATCACTTAATGGGCCCTTTCCCCCCAAGCCTCCGTCCTTTGTTCAGAACCAGATACTCGCTGGTGTTGCGCTGGAGTCGAGCTCGTGTCTCTCCGTGCACAAAGGAGCTCAGGGAAGCTGAGATCTTTGGTCTGAGTTGTTGGAGTCAACCATTTATGTGGTCCACATCCAGCTCTACCCTCACTTGATGTGGTACACACTAGCACATGGATTGGAGAGTGATGGTCCTGCGGGAACCAGTTGACTCGCGCGCCGCCAGCAAAGGGCTCATGTCAGTCCCGCGGGGCTGCCATCGCTGTCAGCGCCCTCGACAGCGCGCGAACGCGGCCTGCGAGAGACACACGGCGCAGGCGGCGCCGTCGACGCCCCACGGCCACAGCAGAAGGGGACGAGACGCCTGAGACGGCCATGCCCAAGCGCAAGGCCACGGTCCGCACGGGCTGGCGGCCGGACGACGCGCCCGAGCCGCGCGGCGCGCGAGCGAGCTTGGTGGGACGCAAGCCCCCGCCGCGCGTGCAGACGAGCTTCCCCGCGGAGGAGACGCCCGACGGCGGTGAAGCCTCCAGCGACGACGACGGATTCCGCGGCGGATCGCCAGGGAACGACAAGCCAGACGCGCGTCCCGCGGATGCAGAGCAGAAAAGTAGCCACACGGCCAAGCCGACGGCGCGAGATGCGGTCGGTGTCATCGACAAACGGTCCAGGTGGGCGCCGGGCCAGTGGGAGGCGTGGAAGGCCTATTTCGCCAAGGAGGAGGCTGCGAACGCGTCACTGCCGCGCGCCAAGCGCAAGCTCGTCCAGCAGATCGTCGAAGAGTTCAACGACGCCCACGAGGGGCGCGGCTGGCACCGCAAGACCGTCCACTCGATTCGCGCGCAGCGCTCGCGCGTGGGCGAGGCCGACCCGACGTACCGCGACAGCCGCCTGAGCCAGCAGGAACGCCTCCGCGCACTCGAGCTCTTCCAGGAAAATGGCCGCAGCTGGGCCAAGGCGGTCGAACTGTTCAACCAAGAGACGGGTCGTAACCTCACGCGCGGCGCGCTCATGCAGTCCACACGGCGCATGAGCCCGACAAGTCTACCGCAGGAGCTACTTTCGGTTTCGTCCTCCGCTGCCTCAGGCCCGGCGGCCAAGCGGACTTGGACCAAAAACGAAGTCCAGGCGCTCATACCGCTGGCGCATACCAAGGCGGACGACCTCCACGCCGCCTACATTTCGTTCCTCGAGACCATGAAGGCACAAAACTCCGACTACGTGCCACGTACATACCAGGGCTTCCTCACCGAGCTCAGCCTCGTAAGGCGCACGCGTGTGGAGCAGGAGCAGATGGATGCGTAGTTGCCCTGTACATGTAGTCGATGTTGAAACTTGAGATAGGGTGTAAGTAGATTCGACATGGCGAGTCTATCTGCATGATGGAAAGAGCGTGGGGGATGAAATACTCTAAGAGCTAGGTGGACGGACCTGTCCTGTACGCGTGATAGAAAAGCGCTGACTGCCAGAATGTGATGAAGTTTGTGTTTTGTTTATTTTCCTCGTTTACAAACGCACGGAGCGAAGGTAGCAGTTCCCTCCATTTTGTCGTCACAAGCCGACCGCTTACGGCTCGAGCGGGCCGCGCGAGAAGAGCTCCTTGGCGATGATCATGCGCTGGATCTGCGAGGTGCCTTCGTAGATCTGGTAGATCTTGGCGTCACGGAAGAGCTTCTCCACCGGGTACTCAGTGTTGAAGCCGGCACCGCCAAAGACTTGGATCGCGTCAGTGGCGCACTTGTTGGCGTGGTCGCCGGCGAAGCGCTTGGCCATGGACGCGAAGATCGTGTTCTTGCGGCCGCAGTCGAGCTCGTAGGCGGCCTTGTACGCGAGCAGGCGGCCGGCCTCAATGCCCGTGGCCATGTCGGCGAGAATGAACTGGATGGCCTGGTGCTGCGCGATCGGCACACCCATGGTCTTGCGCTCACCGGCGTACTTCTTGGCCTCGTCAAAGGCGCGGCGCGCGAGGCCGACGGCGCCGATCGCGACGGGCGCGCGCGTGATGTCGAACGCCTGCATCGCAATCTTAAAGCCGTAGCCCTCGGCGCCGAGCACGTTCTCCGCGGGCACCTCGACGTCCTCGAACGTGATGCCGCGCGTGTCCGAGCAGCGCTGGCCCAGGTTGATCTCCTTGCGGCCGACCGTGATGCCCGGCGAGTCGGCGTCCACGATAAAGCCCGTGAAGGCCTTGCCCGCCGACTGGGTCGGGTCCGTCTTGGCGAGCACAAAGTACCACTTGGCGACGCTGCCGTTCGTGATCCACATCTTGGAGCCGTTGATGACCCACTTGTCGCCCTTCTTCACGGCCGTGGTCTTGGCGCCGGCGACGTCCGAGCCGGCGCCCGGCTCGGTCACGCAGTACGCGGCCTGGACCGGCTCCTCGGTGAGGCGGCCGAGGTACTTCTTGCCCTGGAAGTCGTTCGCGGCGACGAGCAGCGGCGCGGCCGCGAGCGAGTTGGCCTCCATGGCCGTGGCCATGCCCGTGCAGCCGTACGCGAGCTCCTCGCCGATCACGACGTTGTCGAGCGCGCCGAGGCCGAGGCCGCCCCACTTCTCGGGCACGTGCGTGTTCACGAGGCCGAGCTCCCAGGCCTTGGCGAAGATCTCCTGCGGGTACTCGCCCGTCTGGTCGTAGTGGCGCTCCTTCGGGATCATCTCCTCGCGCGCGAACTTGCGCGCGAGCTGCTGGAACTCGCGCTGCTCGTCCGAGAGCTTGAGCGAAAAGTCGGTGAACGCCGCCTCGTCGAGGTGCGGCGCCTTGCCGGCGAAGCAGCGCGCGTGCTTGGCGGCGGCCGAGGGCTTGGCGACGCGCGCGGCGGTCGCGCGGAGCGAGGTCGGCAGCATGTTCGGTGGGACTGGTGACACTTGGCGAGCGAGTCGGTGAGTGACCGAGCTCCCCAACGTTGGGCGTTGGGCGTTGGGCGTTGGGGGGTTGAAGATCTCGTGGGGCTTCCGGCCGCAAAGACGTTGGGCGTTGGCGACGGTTCACGTCGGACGGGAGCGAGAACACGACGTGGCGCGACGACGTCATCAACTACCTCCGGTGCGTACTATGATGCAGTGGAGGGAAGTGGGCCACCACCGGACGGGCAGTCGAAAATGTCGAAAATCGTGGATATCGACAGCTTGAGGCGGGACTTCAACCAGAGTGATGGTCCTCACTTTTGAAAGCAAACAGGACAGCAAGCTGGAGTGGCGTGGGTGCGTGGCTCCTACAAGATCTCATCGCCGACAACCATCGACCCGAACCATCGGGATCGATGGCGTCATTTGTGTAGCCACACACGAGCGCCCTCCCCTACAGTACACGCTAAGCGCTATGAATCATGGTGTATGAGCGAGATGGAATGTTCCATGGTTTTCAAGCGCTTTTACCCACAAGCTACGGATCTGCTCCGAACAGATGAGATCATTGCGGGTCGCTTGTCCGTGGCTTTCTATAAAGGGTGCCTCAGATGCCCCAGATGCAGACTCGTTGCTATTCATGCTTTCCGTTAGAAGCACAGCGCCCTCTCCCTCCTGTTGCAGGAGCAGGAGCAGGAGCAGTCGCCCGGCGTTTCCGCTCCAGCGGCCAAGTCGCCACGCAGTTTTGGCAAGTGCAACGGGCTCAACCCGTTTTCTGAAAACGGGTCCAGTGGCTCCAACCCATATCCGAGGGATTGTTCCTGATGTCGACCAAGAATGGGCCAGGCCGGGTTGTTCAAACAGGTATCCGGGTTCACTGCTGAAAGCCACCTCCATCAGCAAACCCGTTGCCGGCTGAGTACCTAACCCCAAATCAGGAATGTAAAACTGAATTCCTCGTCCAATCACATGCCTCGTATTGAACTTGGTTCACGCGCCCATTCCCCACATAAACCTCTCATAAATAATACCTGCATCCAGTCTGATCCAGACGCCAACCCATCGGACGAGTATCCAACCCTGCGGTGGCCGCTGGAATCCCACGCTGCGTGGGGCGGGTGTCTGTAGGCTCGTCGGGTGGAGAAGCGAGCCAACAGAACAAAAACCAGGAGCCAACAGCCAACGTTGGGAAGGCAAACCCCAACGAACGCATTCTCCATTTGCTCGGCGAGCACGCGAGCGAAAGGGAAACTTGCGCGCGTCGCGGCCGCCGCGTGAACGGGGCGCGCCATGGAGGCGAGCGAGAGCATGGGCGTGATGAGCGAGGCGCTCGAGCGCCAGCGGCAGCTGTGCGACGAGGCCATGAACCTCGTCAAGCACGGCACGGCGCTCCAGGGCGCGACGCCGCCGGACCTCGAGGGCGCCGAGGCGAGTCTGCTGCGCGCGGTGGACATCATGGAGTGCGCGCTCGAGATCGAGTACGACACGCCCGAGGAGAAGGACGCGGCCGAGCGCCTGAACCACAAGATGCTGCGGTACGTCAAGATGATCAAGTCGCAGCGCTCCGAGTCGCAGAGCGGCGGCAGCGGCCCGGGCAAGGCCAAGCTGCGCAAGCACAACATCCTCGAGTTTGAGCAGCTCCCGGCGTTCTATACGCCCGTGATGAAGATGATGCAGTCGTCGGCGAGTCTCGGGGACATTTTCGAGTCGCTCCAGCGCACGTTCGGCTTCCAGGAGCAGAACGTGCTCAACCAGAAGGAGCACCTGCTCATGCTGCTGACCAACTTCAAGGAGCAGGCGGATCCGAACGCGGACAGCGGCGACAAGAAGAAAGCGAAGAAAAAGGACAAAGAGAAGGCCAACCCGGAGGAGGCGCTCGCTGATTACCTGCGCCCGCGCGACGAGCAGCAAGAGATGGAGTACGCCACTCGCGGTATCGAGCGCTTCCACGCGCGACTGTTCACCAACTACACCAAGTGGTGCAAGCACGTCTCGCAGCAGCCGCAGTTTTCGAGCGAGAAGCTCGTGGATATTGCGCTCTTCTTCCTGATTTGGGGTGAAGCGGGCAACTTCCGCCAGATGCCTGAGTGTCTGTGCTTTCTGCTGCACAACATGCTCCCGCAGGCGACGTCGCGCAGCGAGGCCGAGCCGGACGCCTTCTTGGTGAAGACGATTCGCCCGATGTACGCCGTGTTTAAGCGAGACAATGACAAGAAGACGTCAATGGGCGCACGCGCCCCCCACCCAGAGATCCGAAACTACGACGATTTCAACGAGTTTTTCTGGACGAAGAAGTGCCTCACTTACAACCACACGACGATTGGTGATGCGTTCGGCGAGAATGATGACAAGGGACGTCCGAAGGTGGTCAAAAAGACGTTCAACGAGAAGCGAACATGGGTGCGTGCGATCTTGTCGTTCCGCCGGATCTTCTTTTTCAACTGCGCGCTTTTCATGACCGTGCTCGGTCTCGCGCTCAACATTGTGCTCTTTTGCCCCGACTCGCCAATCATGTACGGTCCCGATATTCAGCCGGCGACAGCGACGGAGGTTTTCACGATCATGGGCAAAAAGTACGCTCAGCCCCTGAATACGGAACTGGAGACTAATGACGAAGCGAACGCAGAACTAGAAGATGGTGGGTGCATGGAGAACAAACTTGCGACGTGTCTGGGAGTTAGCACGTACATTCCTGGCACAACGTTCTCCACATATCCAGTGGATTTCAAGACTTTGATTCAGGAGATCCCGTTCACTAATTGCCTTGAGAAGACGTCGGGTCGCTGCGCGTGTTACCTCGACCTCATTGACACGTGCTTCAAACAAACAGGCGAGGCGGTTCAGCTGGGCGAGGATGGAGCAGAGAGCGACGTGATCAAGTTCGACCAAGAAAAGTGTATTCCGACGTATAAGGCCAAGGCCCTTGCGATCATCAACAACAACGGAGACGGATTCCTCAACTGTGACAAGTGCCGCATTGACATCGACAGTCTGAAGGAAAACCCAGCGCGAGTGATGACGCTCATCATGGGTCTCATTGACATGAGCCGCAAGGATAACGGTGTGCTCGCTTTGGGAGGCGGTCTCGCGTTCCTCGCTCTCATGTGTCTGTGCGAGCTTCAAACTCGGTTGTTCGCGGCGATGGGTGGGGGATTTGTCGGCCGTTCGCTGTACGTGCCGATGAACACGTACTGCCGGTACCTGTGCTTCTGGCTGGTGCTATTCGTGATCAAGTTGACGTTCGACTACCAGTTCATGGTGAAAAGCCTTGTTGAGACGTCGCTCTTCATTTGGAACACCGATCCGAGCGACTATCTTCAGTACTCGAACTTCATGGTCCAGCAATCCTTCCACAACATCATCTACATCTTTTTCCTCTGGATTCCGGCATTCTTCGTGTTTATGTACGACGCCCAGATCTTCTACTCAGTGCTATCCGTCGTCGTGGGTTCTATTGTCGGATTCAACCTCCGAATTGGAGAGCTGCGCTCGTTCCGAATCTTGCGAATCACTTTCAAGTCGATCCCAAGAGTGTTCAACAGAAAGCTTGTTCCAAACATTTACGAGGAAGCAACGAAGGAGAAGAAGAAGGCCAAGAAGAAGAAAGATACAACGGAGAAGGAGGACGCTCCCATGCTGGATCGCCGTTTTGAGAAGATTTCTATGTCTCAAGGTAATCTTCCGATCGTGGTGAAGGCGCAGAAGTACACGGACCTGTTGGAGAGGGGTGATGACGACGACGAGGCAAGTTCCATGGATGACGAGGTGGCGTCGCGAGCCAGCCGTGCGTCGAATATTGGCTCGATCACGGGCATTTCGGGACCTGAGTTTGAGCGCACGATCCCGTTTGCGATGGCGTGGAACCGGTGTCTTGTGAGCCTTCGCGAGGCTGATATCATCAGCGACCGCGAGCTGAACGTGCTCAGTTACCTTATCGACTCGGGAGACACTGTTGGACGCAAGCTTTATCCACCGGCTTTTTTGACCGCAGGAAAGTTGGATGAATCGATCGATATCGCACTTGAATGCAATGCGGTGTATGAGAAGCTGAACTCGGACAAGAAAAAGAAGGAGAAAGCGATGGAGAAGGTTGAGACTACGATGCGTGAACGCCTGCTCAAGGACGATCTGCGAATTCAGTCCATCCTTGGCTCCTACAAGTTCTCGTCGCAAGTTCTCCGCCTGCTCCTTGGTGACGAACACAAGGAACTCGACGAATGCTACGATTTTATTGAGGAGATGGTGGCGAACAAGCAAGTTCTTCAGGGTCTCAACTTGAGTAACCTGAACCAGTGTCGTACATCGTGTGCTGAGCTGATGAAGGCCATTCTCGAAGTTCCGAAGAAGTCCACTGAGGCAAGCATCAAATTCCAACGCTCACTGTACAAGGTGATTGATTCGGTGGAAGCTGTTGTGAACTGCCTCAAGAAGGTGCTGTCAAAGCAGGAGAACCTTGTCAAGCTGCTCAATGACACGCCCCTCAAGCCAAACTCGTTCTTTTTCCCCGCTGATTCTCAACAGTATGCGAGCCTGCAACTTCAGAAGATCGTCAACGACGAAGCTGCTCTTGACATTGTGTCGCGTGCGTATCAGCTGTTGACCGTGGACAACTTTGATGCCGAACCTCGCTCAGACGAAGGCCGTCGTCGTCTTCGTTTCTTCGCGAACTCGCTCTTCATGGACATGCCCGAGGCGAAGCCAATCCGCAAGATTCGTTCGCTCAGTATCGCGACTCCGTACTACAACGAGATCGTCATGTACTCGATCAAGGATCTTATCACGCAGAATGATGATTGCATCAAGCTGATCTTCTACTTGCAGACAATCTACCCGTTCGAGTGGGCGAACCTGCTCGAACGTTTGCAAGTGAAGGACGTGGACGAAGCCCTGAAGAAGCACCCAGAAGAAGTGCAGTTGTGGGCGAGTTATCGCAGTCAGACGTTGGCTCGCACAGTTCGTGGCATGATGTACAATGAGGAGGCAATCCGATTTTTGCACTGGCTTGAGATCGGTGAGAACGAACCGATGCATCAAACAGGATGCCAGTGCAACAAGTGCGTCCGCCTCAGCGAAATGGTTGGGCTCAAGTTCAATTACGTGTGCACGTGCCAGATCTACGGAAAACAGAAGGATGAACAGCGCCAACAGGCACAGGATATTGAGTTCCTCCTCAAGAAGCACCCCAACCTGCGCGTTGCCTACGTTGATGGCCCCAAGAAGGTGAAGGAGGGCCCGCCGAAGTTCTACTCGGTTCTGATCCGGGCGTTGCAGGACAAGATTGTTGAGGTGTACCGAGTGGAGCTTCCAGGTGATCCCATGGTCGGTGAAGGCAAGCCGGAGAACCAGAACCACGCAATTATCTTTTCGCGCGGTGAGCTACTCCAGTGTATCGATATGAACCAGGACGGCTACTTTGAAGAGTGCTTGAAGATGCCCAACTTGCTCTCAACGATGGACCGCCACGACGAGAAGCATCCATTGACGATCATTGGGTTCCGCGAGCATGTGTTCACGGGTGGTGTGTCCAGCCTGGCGAGCTTTATGTCTATCCAGGAGCTGTCGTTCGTTTCGCTGGGTCAGCGAATGTTGGCGCTTTTCCACGTTCGCCAGCACTATGGCCACCCCGACATTTTCGACAAGATGTTTGCGATGACGACTGGTGGTACTGCGAAGGCCTCCAAGGGTGTGAACCTCTCCGAAGATATCTTCGCTGGGTTCAACACGACACTTCGCGGTGGCCGTGTCTCGCACGAAGAGTTTATCCAGGTTGGCAAGGGACGAGATGTCGGCATGCAGCAGTTGGCGCTATTCGAAGCCAAGCTCTCGTCTGGTGCTGGTGAGTGTGTGATCTCGCGTGACGCACTCCGGATGGCCACTCGTCTCGACTTCTTCCGCTTGCACTCTTGGTTTTACGGAAACTTGGGCTGGT
Organism: Pythium rhizo-oryzae; assembly: GCA_027475725.1. NCBI lineage: Eukaryota > Oomycota > Peronosporomycetes > Pythiales > Pythiaceae > Pythium > Pythium rhizo-oryzae. The sequence continues at coordinate 3,877 of JAMFLL010001214.1, read as the reverse complement.
ACTTCACTCAGACCATGACAGTGATGGGTGTGTACTTCTTCATCTACGGCAAGGTATACATGGCGCTGAGTGGTCTGGACAGCTACTTCCTCCAGCGTGGTGGTATCGGTATCGGTGGCACTCTGAACACTTCATGGGCGTTCCAGTTCGGCTTCTTGCTGGTCGTTCCGGTCGTTGCTGTTGTTGGCGTAGAGCAAGGTTTCCGTCATGGTTTCACGTACCTTCTCTGGAACGTGCTGACGCTTGGACCGTTGTTCTTCACATTCCAAATGGGCACGCGTATGAACTACTTCGACCGCACGCTGATCCACGGTGGTGCCAAGTACCGTGCCACCGGTCGCGGCTTTACCATCAAGCATGAGAAATTTGCCGAGCTTTTCCGCTTCTATGCGTTCAGCCACTTCTACCGAGGAGTCGAGTTGATGTTCTTGCTTCTCCTGTTCGCTTGGTACGGAACCTTCTCGTGGTGCATGTGTTCATGGAAGAAGGATGCCGAGTTCTACAACAACGCACAGCCGACCGACATCGAGTGGAACAAGCGTTGTTATGCCAACCACTACCAATCGTGTGTGCTGCCAACGAACCAGAACTACGGCGTCATGTCGTTCTCGTTGTGGATCATTTCGATGACGTGGATGTGGGCGCCATTCCTGTTCAACCCCAGCGGTCTGGACTGGGACAAGATTATCGAGGACTACAACGATTGGCAGAACTGGCTGCGGACATCCAACGACTCGGCTGAAAGTTGGCTGGGTTGGTGGGAGAGCGAGCTGTCGTACCTTGAGCACTCCACGTGGGGTTCTCGCATGGTCATGCTGATTCGCAAGACCCGCTTCCTCCTTGTGGCAGCGGGCCTGTACCTCCAACTCGCATACAAGATCTACTTTGCGAGCCGCGACCGAGCTATCAAGAAGTCGGATACCACGACTACCTATGCTCTATCTGGGGCGATCGTCGTGGTCTTACTGCTTCTTTTCGGCTGCGGTTACATTGCGAGTCGCGTGACGAAGAAGATGACCATGAAGCAGCGCAAGCTGCGCAAGATCAAGTTTGCGCTCAGCTGCTGCGGTATCTTCTTGGCCGTGTTCAGCCTCACAGCGATCTCGGTCATTAACCTCTTCGAGCTCATCATGCTGCTTCTCGTTGCGGGGTACTGGTTCATGTGGTTCTGCATCTGCCGTCTCAAGTACAACCACGTTGTTGTCCGCGCGCTCGCCCGCGGATACGACCGCGCGGTGGGCTGGATCATTTTCGGCCCGATCATGGTCGTGTCGATGTTCCTGCCCTTCATCGCCTCCTTCCAGCAGCGTGTCATGTTCAACAACGCGTTCACGTCCGGGCTGGAGGTCTCGAAGCTCTTCGCGAACGACGTGGCTCCGTCGCAGCTCGTCAAGATCAAGCGCGTGTCGAAGAAGAAGAAATGAGCTCCCGCCGACCTCACGCGTCTCTCACAAGCGTTATCGTTACTTCCTGCATCCGTGCGCATTCCCGTCACGCCAAAGCGTTTTCCCACTCTCAAAGAATGCCACGTTCGTTTGATTTACGTTACCTTCCGCCTACTTACTCACTACCCCCGACTAACGTTAGAGATCTTGCGTGTCGTCAAACGCCGGGTCGCAGTGGACCATGGGCATCCGCGTGAGCTCGCGGCCGCGCGTGCGCTCCACGCACTGGTGGTACTCAAAGATGCTCGGGTTGTTGTGGATCGTGCCGTCCGAGCTGCACACGGGCCGCATCTCCCGCGTGAACACGCGCGAGCAGCCCGCCGCGACCGCCGGGTCGTCCGCAAGATCTTCAGCGGCCACGGCCACAAGCGCCAGCGCCAGCGCCAGCGCCACAAGAATGCGCGGCGCCATTCGCTGCGCTATATCCGTACAGACAACAACCAACAGGCAGCGACAGGGAGCGTGGGTTAGTGCTGGTCTCTCCATGCGATAGGGAGCGACGAGTGTACCCACATTGTAGAAGGGAGCCCCTCGCTCGGCAAATGACCAGCTCATGCTCCCCCTCTTCCAAAGCCGCAAGAACAGTCCACGAACCGCAAAAACGGGCCGTCCAAACCCGTATCCCCCCCAAACCCACTCCTTCGCATACAAACATCAGGCTAATTATGACGGGTTCTCAAACCCGTATCTCTTCCGGACAAACCCGTTTCCCCTCGACCCGACTTTTACTGGATCGACCACCCTCCCCTCCCCCCACTTTTCCGGACCGCCACACGTGGAATTTCCCCACACACAGCACCAGCACCAACGCTCAGAAGATGGCGGACCAGGCCGTGCTGGAGGCGCTCGCGGCGCTCTCCGTCGACTTTACCAAGCGCGAGCACAAGGCGCTGCCGACGGTCGAGGACCTCGTGGCCGAGCTGGGGCACCTCGACGGCCTGCTCACCAAGAACCTCGTGTTCAAGGACAAGAAGGAGGGCCTCTTTTTGGTCACGGCCGCCACGGGCACGACCGTGGACACGACCGTGCTGGGCAAGAAGCTCCTGGGCGCGGGCGTGGGCAAGGCCAAGTACAACCTGCGCTTCGCCGGCGAGGAGGTGCTCAGTGAGACGCTGCGCGTGACCAAGGGCTCGGTCTCGCCGCTCTGCGTCATGCACGACGCCAAGACCGAGGTGCGCTTCGTGCTGGACAAGGCGCTGCTGGACGCGAGCGTGGTGCACTGCCACCCGCTGCGCAACGACCAGACGCTCTCGCTCGCGCCCAGCGCGCTCGTGGCGTTCGCCAAGCACTACAACCACGAGCCCATCGTCGTGGACTTTGCCGCCGCGGTGCCCACGACCGCTGCGGAGGAGAAGGCGCCCAAGGCCGCCAAGAAGGCCGACAAGGCGCCGGCCAAGAAGACCGAGAACAAGACCAACGAAGGCATGTCGGCCACCAAGGGCGACAACTTTGCCGACTGGTACACGGACGCGATCACCAAGTCGGGCATGATCGACTACTACGACATCTCGGGCTGCTACATTTTGCGCCCCTACTCGTACGAGATCTGGGAGCGCGTGCAGCAGTTTTTGGACGCCAAGTTCAAGTCGATCGGCGTCAAGAACTGCTACTTCCCGATCTTCGTGTCGGCCGAGAAGCTCCAGAAGGAGAAGGACCACCTCGAGGGCTTCGCGCCCGAGGTCGCCTGGGTCACCAAGTCGGGCGACTCGGACCTCAAGGAGCCCATCGCCGTGCGCCCGACGTCCGAGACCATCATGTACCCGGCGTTCAAGAACTGGATCCGCTCGCACCGCGACCTCCCGCTCAAGCTCAACCAGTGGAACAACGTCGTCCGTTGGGAATTCAAGAACCCGACGCCGTTCATCCGCACGCGTGAGTTCCTGTGGCAGGAGGGCCACACGGCCCACGCCACCAAGGCCGATGCCGACAAGGAGGTGCACCAGATCCTCGACTTCTACGCGCGCGCGTACGAGGAGCTGCTGGCCGTGCCCATGGTCAAGGGCGTCAAGTCGGAGAAGGAGAAGTTTGCCGGCGCCGACTACACGACCACGATCGAGGGCTTTATCCCGGCCACGGGCCGTGGCATCCAGGCCGCGACGTCGCACCACCTGGGCCAGAACTTTGGCAAGATGTTCGGCATCGCGGCCGAGTACGAGGACGGTAAGAAGCTCATCCCGTACCAGAACTCGTGGGGCTTCACCACGCGCTCGCTCGGTGTCATGATCATGGTCCACGGCGACGACAAGGGCCTTGTGCTCCCGCCGCGCGTCGCTCCCACGCAGGTCGTGGTCGTGCCGATCCCGTACAAGGACAAGGACGAGCTCGACGCGATTTTCGCCAAGGCCGACGAGATCACCGAGCTGCTCTCGGACGCGGGCATCCGCATCGAGTCGGACAAGCGCCGCGTGTACACGCCTGGATGGAAGTTCAAC
>JAMFLL010001213.1:4183-18765 GCA_027475725.1 Pythium rhizo-oryzae | reverse complement strand
CTGCGACCGCTGCGACAACGTCAAGCTGCCCAAGACCTTCAAGCTCAAGAAGATCTACTTTTACTGGATCACGCGCGAGCAGGAGGCGCTCACGTGGTTCGCGGAGACCATGAACCAGTTGAGCGCGATGGACAAGGAAGGTCGTTTGGAGATCCACAACTACTACTCGCCGCTGAAGGAGAAGGCTGTAATCGAGCCGCTCCACGCGCTGCAGAAGCTCATCCACGATACCGACGGTCGCGACATCATCTCCGGACTTTCCACGAAGCAGCTCACGCACTTTGGACGCCCGGACTGGGCTAAGGAGCTTCGCCGCATCGCCGCGCAGCAGGACGTCGGCGGCGGCAGCGCCGCGGCCTCCAAGAGCCGCGAAGTCGGCGTGTTCTTCTGCGGCCCCAAGCCCATGGGCAACCAGATCCTCAGCGACTGCGCGGCGTTCAACCAGGACAACGCGCGGCCCGCGCACAACGTCACATTCGACTTCCACAGCGAAAACTTCTAGACACCCCCGCCATATTTATTCAATATCCAATAGAACGATCACCATGATGTCGTCTTCTGTGTTCCTCCGCGTTGCTCCCACTCCCCGAGATGCTCATAAAGGGACGCGTCCGTGCTGGCGGTCGTCTCCTCACCGTGGAATATTCCAATGGAATGATGGAGGTGGTGGAATGTAGCCATGTGGCCTGTCTAGCCAGTGCGCGGCGGTCGAGCAGGTGGGTTTGCTGACACTTGCGGGCCGCCTGCTGGTTCAGGAACTGCCCATGCGCCACCGAATGCCTCCTCATTGGGCCAGGCCGACAGACGCCCCAAAACGTCCGAGACGTTTGTGGGTCTTCCGACGGAAACGCTCCTGGGCGCGACTGCCGAGTCGTTTAGGGTACTGTACTGGCACATCTCGCAAGAGGCCTGTTTCATCCGCTGGTATTGACCACCCGCACAGGCGGGACGTGGTTTCGACCGATGGAAAATCCCGACCGATCAACCCGGCTGCCTGCCTGCTGCTCGGAGTTGGCATGGGAATCTTCCACGCGCGGGCGGGCTGGAGTCGATTCCACCCGCGCCCGGAAGCTTTCCGTTTTCCACGTTCCGGCCACGGAACTCTTCGGGTGGACTGGCCAGAACGGCAACACGAGGCCTTTACATGCGTTGCCTTCCGTGGATTCCACGATCACGGTCTCCTCTCGCTTAGGCGCCACGCGTTGCGCTGTCGCGCACTCGCTCGGTGCTCGGTGCGTTTCTTCTCGGCGTGTGACTTGCCATCGGTGTTGGTTTGTCCCGGGGGGGGCTCTGTGACTAACGGACCTGCCCACAACGCGACGAAGAGCTCCACGCAGTTGTGGCTCGTCGCTTGCAAATTGGTCAGCGCGACTGGATCCGCAGAAGCGGACAGCACCGGGCCTACGGGAGTGAACAGAGACCGTCCGCGCGGCGGAATTCACGCGCCGGGCCCTCGCCGGTGTAATGACGGCGGCGCCCTCGGCCCTCGCGCGTAAGCCGCTTGTAATAGCGCATTGCAGAGCCCCCGGACCCCGAGCAGCGAGGACTCGGCCGCACGCAGCGGTGTTTCAGCGTCTCCTCCTCAGCATCTCGCGCCGGCCCACGCTCCGGCAGATCGCGCGCCCGTCGCCCGTCGCCTCGCCGCTGTCTTGCTCCTCCGCGCCGCGGTCTTCTCGGTGTTCTTCGCGCGCCGACCACTCGGTTGTCCCGCAGCGTTCGTCGGCGGCTCAGTGAGCGGAGCGCGTCCCAGCGGAGCGGCCCAGAGTTCGTTCCGACCGGAATCTCCCTCTTCCCGTCGCTTGACGACCATGCACCGCCGGCCGCCCGCCGCCGACTTCACCTCGCCCAGCGCCACGCAGTTTATCCCGCTGGGCCATGGCGCGCACGACGACGACGTCGAGAGCCACGGCGGGCTCGACGACTCGTCGGCGTCGGTCGCGATGCTCCAGGACTCGCCCCTGAGCGGCGCGCCGATCCCGATGCTCGACCGCAAGCGCACGACCAGCTCGTCGGCGCCGTTCGGGCTGGACGCCTCGCGCATCCGCGAGCAGCGCGAGCCGTTCGCCGAGCCGGCACCGTCGCCGCTCACGATCTCAGTCGTGCGGATCCCCACGGCGCCCGTCTCCACGGGCCCTAGCGGCGGCCACCAGTACGCGCCGCTGTCGGCGAGCCGGATCGCGGCGCAGCAGCAGCGCATGGACCTCCACGAGCTCCACCACCTGCGCGACTACCTGGCCAAGAGCGCGGTCCACCACACGTCGACGTCGAGCGATTTCTCGCGCTCGAACGCCACCAGCAAGTGGAGCATCCCACCGAGCGACCGCCCGACCATGGGGCCGCTGGGGATGTCCCAGCTCAGCTCCATCCACCACGCGCGGCCGAGCCACCGGCCACCGGCCAGCAACGGCTTTGGCCAGTCGTTCTTCGACGCCACGATGGGGCCCAGCAGCAGCAGCAGCGCCATGTTCACGTCGTTCGGCGCGAGCCGCGTCCAGGAGCTCGACGGCGACGAGCGCCCGACGATCCTCACGGCCACGGGCCGCTTGCCGCACGAGTCGGTCGCCGTGCTCATCGACGCCGTGCGCGCCTCGGTGCTCCAGGGCGACGACAAGTGCTGCTTCCTCTTCGAGCTCTTCGACGCCGACCGCAAGGGACTGCTCTCGCGCGAGGGCGTCGCCGACTTCATCGACGCCACGCTGCTCGCGAGCCGCCTGCAGCTCTTCGGCGACGTCCAGGTGCACGATCTCGTGGACAAGATCTTCCAGGGTACCGCTAGTCCGCACAAGATGACCTACCGCGAGTTCTGCGAGGCCTTTGGCCCCGTGCTGGACGACCCGGGCGCCTCGCGCGTTCGGGAGACCACCAAGACCTCCAAGCCCAACGCGATGGCCGCCAGCGGGCTCCACGGCCCCGCCGCCAAGACGTGGCGCGCGCCGCTCGCGCGCGCCTCCGAGGCCTGGGACAACTTCACCAAGTCCTGCCGCAAGCACGACGCCGAGATCCTGTACGTGTGTCTCTACTTTCTCATCATGGCCGGCGCGTTCGCGCTCAAGGCCCACTACGTCACGTGGGACCCGGCCGTGGGCTACAGCGCCAAGATCGCCAAGGGCTTTGCGCAGATCGTGATGGTCAACACGCTGTTCCTGCTGCTGCCCATGTGCCGCAACTTTGTCGCGTTCCTGCGGCGCTTCGCGGCCATCTCGTCGCGCGTGCCCGTGGACCAGAACATCGAGTTCCACAAGATCTGCGGCGTCACGATGCTGCTCGCGTCGCTGGGGCACACGGTCGCGTGGGTCTTCATCGTCTACTACCTGCGCGAGGCGCCTGAGGAGGTGTGGAAGACCTCGCGATTCGCGCACCTGACGTTCGTGCGCGAGCAGAACACGTTCAGCTTGCTGCCGCGGCTGCCGATCTGGACGGGCGTCGTGATGGTGCTGATCGGCGCGATCGCGGGGCCACTCACGCACGCGCGCGTGCGCCGCGGCAACTTCAATGCGTTCTGGATGACGCACCTGCTCTTCGTGCCGTTCCTCGCGCTCATTGTGGTCCACGGTCTCGCCATGTGGGTGCAGCCGCCGCAGGCGTTCTACTGGGTGCTCCCGCCGCTGCTGCTATATGCCGTCGAGAAACGGTACCGCGTAACCAACGTGTTTGGCGGTCAGACCTCGATCACGCGCGTGCGGTTCTCGCAGGGCACGGCCGCGATCTACATGGAAAAGCCCGAGGGATTCCACTACCACCCGGGCATGTACCTGTTTCTGAACGTGCCGGCGGTCTCGCGCTTCGAGTGGCATCCGTTTACCATTTCCTCGGCGCCCGAGGACGACTACGTGAGCGTCCACGTGCGCAACGCCGGCGACTGGACCAACGCGCTCCACGAGACGCTCCGGAAAGTCCAGGAAGACAACAAGAACGGCGGCGTCGAGAACTATCTGCCCACCGCGGCGACTGATTTCGCTGACGGAAGCGTGAGCGGCTCGACGTCGCCCCGGCTGCTGGAGGCATCACCCTATCCGCCCGTATTCATCGACGGCCCCGTGGGCGCGCCCTCGCAGGACTTCTACCGATACGAGTCGGTCGTCTTCGTCGGCGCCGGCATCGGCGTCACGCCCTTCGCCTCCATCCTTCAAAGCATCGTCCACCAGTGGGACGCCTTCCGCTGCGACCGCTGCGACAACGTCAAGCTGCCCAAGACCTTCAAGCTCAAGAAGATCTACTTCTACTGGATCACGCGCGAGCAGGAGGCGCTCACGTGGTTCGCGGAGACCATGAACCAGTTGAGCGCGATGGACAAGGAAGGTCGTTTGGAGATCCACAACTACTACTCGCCGCTGAAGGAGAAGACCGTGATCGAGCCGCTCCACGCGCTGCAGAAGCTCATCCACGACATGGACGGCCAGGACATCATCTCGGGACTCACGACGCGACAGCTCACGCACTTTGGACGCCCCGACTGGAAACGGGAGTTGAAACGTATTGCCGCGCAGCAGGACACATCGCTCGTGGGGCTCAACGGTAACATGAAGAAGCACCGCGTGGGCGTGTTCTTCTGTGGCCCCAAGCCGCTGGGTAACCAGATTCACAGCGACTGCGCGGCGTTCAACCAGGACGAGGCGCGCAGCGCGCCCAACGTGCTCTTCGACTTCCACAGCGAGAACTTCTAGTTGTGTTCGTCGTCTCTTTCTCCGTCCCCCTGCGTTGCATGCCGCGTCCCGTTGAAACAGTGAGTAAAAGTAAAGTATTGATGCTCAAGAGGGATCTCCTCAGAGAAGATGGCTACACTCCGATACGAACATAGGTTTCTATCCTTCAGAATGTTCCTATCGATGCGTTAAAAACCTCTTATTGCCACCTCATCACGCTGGAGCTGTCCCCATCAAACCGAACAGCTCCAAACAAGAAAAGCTCCTCTCTCGCGCTCTCGCGGACGCCGGCCACGATGGATCTCGTGAAGCAGCAAGTGGACGAGGCCAAGCGCATCTGGAAGAACAAGCGCCAGCTCTCCCACCAGATCCTGAACCTCGCGATGGTCATGCTCACGGCGCTGATGCTCTGGAAGGGGCTTATGCTCTACACGGAGAGCGAGTCGCCGGTCGTCGTCGTGCTCAGCGGCAGCATGGAGCCGGCCTTCCAGCGCGGCGACATCCTCTACCTAGACAATACGGTGCGCTATAGATTTGCGAGAAGGTGCTTCCCTCGGATAGGACTAATCGCGCGTTTTCCGGCTCTGTAGAAACCGTACTTGGACATCGGCGACATCGTCGTGTACAAGATCAAGGACCGCGACATCCCCATCGTGCACCGCGTGCTCGAGAAGCACAAGCGGTACGGCTCTGCGCTGCGCAGCCTGGTGATTGACGGACAAACCTAATATGAATCGATGCCGTGTTTGTTTGTTTGTTTCAGCGCGACGGACGGTCACGAAGTCTACCTCACCAAGGGCGACAACAACAACGTCGACGACCGGTACGCGCATGCTCTCCCTCGCTCTCTTGGACTACCACTCGCGTCATCACTGACGGACGCCTATGTGTCTGTGTGTTGATGTCTCCTGCAGCGGCCTGTACGCGGACGGCCAGATTTGGCTGGAGCGCGAGGACGTCGTGGGCGTCGCCCGAGCGTGCGTACTACTGCAGGTGGGTCTAACAAGGCAGGAAGACTCACGTGGTGGTTTTCCTAACTACAGATCGGTGCCGTATGCGGGCATGCTGACGATTCTGCTGAACGACTACCCCATGTTCAAGTACGTGCTCGTCGGCGGCATGGGGCTGCTTGTCTTCACACAGCGCGAGTAGAGTAGACACGCTCAGGGACAGGAAGACTGCGGCATCGACGCAGGCCCACGTAAAGCCCAACACAGAGTAACTGATACAACGCACGCTGCCCATCACGTCCCACTTTATTTTGCACGCTTGAGCTCGCTCTTGAGCGCCTCAAGCGCCTGCAGCTGCGGCGCCAGGTCAAAGGGCAGCACGCTCGCGGCGTCGAAGCGCGGCCGCTCGACCGGCTGGAACTCGCTCGCGATGCGGCGGTAGGCCTTGTCCTGGATGCGCTGGCGGAACAGCCCACGCCGCTTCTGGCGCTGCGCTAGTTCCTGGAGCAGCACATTCACGATCTTGAGTCGGTCCGAGAGCTGCCAGCACTCGCCCTGCGCGTCCTCGGCGCTGTGGCTCTCGTCGCCACCCTCAAGCACCAGGTCCAGGCAGAGCTTGGTGCGCTGCTCCAGGCGACGCCAGTGCGTGGCCTCGAGCTCGCGCATGGGCTTTTGCCAGTCCACGTGGAGCACGTCGTGCTGTTTGCCCTGGATCCAGTACTGGCGAATCCACTCCATCTCGAGCTCTGTATGCGCGCTCTGTTCCTTGAGCACCTGCTGCGGTGTGAGCAGGCGCACGCGGTCGTCCCCGCGGCCCTCGACGAACGGCACACCCGAAAGATCGTACGCGGCCTCGAGCCGTGCCAGGATCGACGCGAGCGTGCTGTCCGTCTTGACGGCCACGCGGTGCGTCGTACTCACGCGCACGCTCGAGCCCGTGAGCACCATGTGCTGGTGGTCGTGGTTAAAGTCGCCCAGCAAATAGTACGCGTCGCCGTCGCGCGTGGCCATGGACACAGCCGGCGGCGCCTTGATCGGCTTCTTGGCCACGTCCGCGGCCAGTACGAAGCCCGACTTGGCGCGCTTCTTGGTCTTGCCCGCCGGCTCGCTGGTGGTCGTCTCCGGCGCGAGCCGCAGCGCGATGCGCCAGTCGCGCTCGGGCTCGTCCGGCTCGGCCTGCGCCTTGCGTTTCTTGCCGCCAGCCTTGTGCTTCTTATTCTTCTGCTGCGGGTCATCCAGCATGCAGTTGTACACGCCGATCGCGGAAAAGTCCTGGAGCGAGCTGTCGGCGTGCCAGCTCACGCTGGTCTTGCCGAGCCCGTAGGTCTCGTCGTCCTTGAGCCCGAGGTCCCAGTTCGAGAGCGGCTCCATGTAGTTGATGAGCGTGAGGTTGTACGCGCAGCTGCCCAGCGCGTTGGTGGCCTTCTCCATCGCGCGCTGCGTGCGCGCCGTCATGTCGGCGTTCAGCGCGCGGACCTGCTTGAACCAGGGCGCCGCCTGGGGCCCTGACCACGAGTGCGCAAAGATCCGCAGTCCGAGGTACTTGTACGTGATGCCCGGCTCGCCCACGAGCGTGCGCCGCACGAACGTGCGCGAGAGGTTCTTGCCGCCGGCCATGACCACGTCGTACTGGAAATACGACTTGTCGCGGAGCGTCTCGAACGCCTTCTTGGCCGCGCGGTGGAACGCCGGGTCGATCGTCGCGGCCGGCTCGTGCACAAAGCCCTGGTACGACGCCGCGAGCAGCTTGGCGAACTGCGGGTGCGCCGGCGTCAGGAACTTCTCGCTGCCCTGGTACTCGAAGCCGGCCTCCTTGGGCTTGGCGGCGCTCGCGGGCGACGGCTTGGGGCCGGCGTGCTGCGTCTTGGGCTTCTTGGCCGCCGGCGACGGCGCCTCGCCTCCCACATTGGTCGTAGTGGTCGCCTGCTTGGACTGCTTGCGCGCGGCGGCCTTAGCCTTCTTCTTGAGCCGCTCCTGCTTCTTGAGCAGCTTCTTGGCGGCGGCAGCGTCCATCGTGGCGATGGCGCGTGATTCTATGGGTCAACGCGCAAGCGGATGGTGAGCTGCGGAGCTCTTCGATTGCGTACCTTCGGACGACACAACAGAGTGCATGTTGCGCGAAGGACGTCATAAAATGTAGCCATGTCGTGATGACATGGCTACAGACACAACCAGTGACTGCAAGACGGAATGCGTTGTCTCGGGGGCGGACACACAACGGTGCGTCTCTTTTTGTTTTCTTGCGAGACTCATACTAAACTACGATGCTATCGCTTGAACTAAATACTCCTAATAAATACGGGAAGCTAGACGCGCTCACGGCGGGTGAGGGTGAGAAGAGATGACGGGAACTCTGATACAGTCGGGACCAGGAGCCCCACAGTGACCAACGACACGGTCGCCGCGCTTCCACCGAGTGTGAGGGAACCGAACAGCCACCGCAAAGACGGAGATGGTCACAGCGGAGCGCCTGTGGTGTGGCTGAGTGGATCGTCATGAGGATCCACCCAACAAAGCACACGCTCGGCTCTCAAGAACGCGTTGACCATCCCGCGGCTCGAGCGACGAACAAGAATCTCCGTGATGAGGGGGATCTCGTCGCGAGCCGCGAGGGCGTGTTGGCATGAAGGTCCACTTGTACTCGTCGGAAGAAGGCGCCTAGCGTCGATCATCATGGCGAAGGCGCTTGATCGAGAAGGGTTATCGTTTACAGCCAGTCGTAGTCGTCGTCGGCCGGCACTGGCGCAATGACCGCAACAGGCTCGGGCACCACAACTGCAACAACTGCGTTGCTGTGACGCTCTTGCATCTCCTCGAGGCGCTTGCGCAGCTCGAGCATCTTGTTGCGGATTGTGGGCATCACACTTTGCTTCTGCACCTCGTACTTCGCGAGGCGGCGCTGGATCTCGCGCTCCTGGTGGCTCTTCATGCCGCGCCAGGCGCGCTGGATCGTCGTCGCGGCATGGCCCTCAACCAAGGTCTTCGACTTGACCGGTCGCGGGCGGAACGCCGTCGGTGGCGGCGGTACCGACGCACAGCGCTGCAGCGCGAAGCAGGGCACCGGGTGCGGCGCGCAGCGCGTCATGGCCAGCTCGACCACTTCGTCGTCTTCGTCGTCGTCGATCTCTTCGTCGCCAAACAAGACGTGGACGTCGCGCTCGACATCGACACACGGAGCACGGGACTCCAGGTCGACGGATCGCAAACGCTTCCGGGTCAGCGCGAGCTGGGTGAGCGACTCGACGGCGTGGGCGGTTTCCTGGGTGACGGCGTGCGGGATAACGGCGAACTTGGTCTTCTTGTTGGCGCGCGACTTGCGGTCGCGGCGGCGCTTGGGGCTCACGGGAGAAGCGGCCGTGGCAGTGGCGGTGGCGTGGTCGTCAGTCTTCGGTTCAAAGTCGGGTTCAACGGCGGTGGGGGTTGTCGGCATGAGTGGTGTGGCGGAGGGCGTGGCGGGAGCAGTGGCAATCGGCGCATTCAAGACGGGCTGGCGGCGGCGCCATTTCATCTGAACGGTAAGCACGGCGCGCTCAGTCTGACGCTTCTCCGCGGCCTTGTGGAGCGCGAGGAGCGCGACGACTACGCGCTGCATCGCGGCGAGCGACACGTGTGAGCGCGGGACCAGCGCTTGAGCGACCCGGATGTCATCTTCTTCATCGATCGACTGCTTGCTGCGGTCGAGTACGTGCGTGATGTCGCTCAGTGACGGCTTCTCAAGCGCACTCGGAACAGATTCCACCACGCGAGACGCCGGCATGACGGACGCCGAGTTGCGGCGTAGCAGCGAGTCCTTGCGCGACGGCGCGCGCGGCGGGAGCCCGCTCGACGGCTTCACGGGCTCCTCGATCTTGGCGAGGACCTCCTGGATCTCGTCGTCGTCGAGCAGCGTCTGCGGCGGCGCGCAGCACACGAATGTCATCACGACCTTCTCCTTGAGCCCGCCGAACCAGCCGCGGCGTTGTGGTGCCGAGGCGGCGGGGGCTGCGGTCTTCGTCGACTTGTTCGTCTTCTTGGCGCCCTGCGCGCTGGGGGCGACGCGGCGCGGCTCGACGGCTTCGAAGAACGCGCTCTCGATCTCCTCGAGTGTCTTCTTCTCGTACGGCGTCATGGCCATCATCTTGAGGCGGGGGCGGCGCTGGCTTTCGAGGACACGTGCGCGCGCGGAGGCAGATAAATAACTGAACGAGAGAGCGGAGATATCATCTCGGCCCGCGGTACCGGAACGCGGCGTCGGCGCTTCAACCCCGCGCGCATTTTCTCCTCGCAAAAGCGCACTTTCTCGCTTGGCGGCGCACACGAGCCGGTCGGTTTTGCTTTTATCGCGTTTTGTTTGGTGATCTTTCACCGTTTCTCGCACGCTGATTGGTCTGTAGCTTTTCGTCTAAGCCAATCAGATGGCTTGATGATCGGAAAGTTCAGTCACTCTTTCGAGGCAGTGCCCACGAACACTCGTGGTGTCGGGGTTTTGGCGGGAACGACAATGCGGCGATCCGTCGTCGCGCGGCGCGCGCTGTGGGGCGCTGTGAGGAGGCCCACGCGCCGGTGGCTCCACCAGCCGACCGTGCGGAGCGTCCTGGGCGATGTGCGCGCGCGTCTCGGCGCCGCAGGCATCACGGGCAGTGACGCCAAGGCGCTGGTCGCGCGCGCGCTCGAGCCTCCGCTCGCGTCCAGCAACGAGCTGTTTCTGTGGATGGACAGAGAGGTGAGACGCAGTCCAGTGCGGCATGGGACGTCGGGAGCGGGAAACTGTATGTGTGCTGACAGTATGGGCGTGCACGTTTGAATAGCTGCGCGAGGAGGAAGCACAGAGGCTGGAGCGCATGGTGGCGCGTCGCGAGGACGGCGAGCCGCTCGCGTACGTGGTCGGGACGAAGGAGTTCTGGTCGCTAACATTCAACGTGACCAAGGACACGCTCATCCCTCGCGCCGACAGCGAGTGCCTCATCGAGTCGCTGGCGGTACGCTGTGGCCGACGTCTCTCCGCGTCGTCGCGCAGATTTTCTCACGTGCTTTAACTTGTCGTTTTGGACCGCAGAACCTGTATCCGAAGACGGCTCCTCTCCGGATTCTCGACCTCGGCACAGGCAGCGGGGCATTGCTGCTGTCAGCACTCCACGAGTATCCGAAGGCAAGTGGTGTGGGTATCGACATTAGCAAAGGCGCATTGGCCGTCGCACGAGGGAACGCATCCCAACTCGGGCTTGACGGCCGGTCCGAGTTCATCGAGCTGGACATGGAACTCCTTCCCGCCATTGGTACAACACCGGACCATACTGTCACCCCGACCGCATCCTCGGCGCGCCGATTTCTGCATCAGTTCGACGTCATTCTGTGTAATCCACCGTACATCCCGCTGTCCGAACTGCCGCTCATCGCGCCGGACGTGCTAGCCCATGAGCCGCACGGCGCGCTGTTCTCTGCCGGACCGGACGCCTGGAAGAACCGCGATCTCACTGCGACCATTGAGCGCGACGAGGGTGACGAGCTTGGATTGCGCTTCTATGTGGCGCTGCGCAACAGCGTTGACAAGCTGCTGGATCCGACGTCCACGTTTGACTCGGCCGTGCTCATGGAGATCGGATCGGAACGCCAGGCGCATGCCGTGCGAGATCTCTTCACCGTCGTGGCGTCAGTCTCATTTGATAAGTTTCTCGTGGATGCAGGAAATCGCTGTCGTGGCGTCGTCCTTCGATCCAAGTCACGGTCTTGATAGCCTGGGTCTCCGATATTGTGGAATATACCATGAACGCGCCGTCGTTTCTTGCCAAATTTCAAGTTAAATGTCACGCGACGGTTCGATGGTGAGAGACCCCGTGTAGTTTTCCTTCTAAAAGTCTCACATAGCGAAGCACTAGCGATGAAAGAGAGCCTCGCGGCTCGACAGGCGGCGCTGCTGCGTCAGAACGCCGAGCTGGACCAGAAGGTCGAGGCCATCGAGCAGCGCCGGCAGCAGCAGCTCCAGACGGCCAAGTCCGCGTCCGGCTCAACCGCAAAGCTCCACGAGCCCACGCCCGCTGAGCCCGCGGCGGGTGTGCTCAGCGACGAGGACAATGGTAGTCTCAATGGCGACGTGAGTGACGCGATGAGCAGCCCCGAGCGCGCGACGTCCCCGGCGTCGCGGCGTGGCCTAGCAGTGGATTTGAGCGCATCGATCGAGTCGGCGCCTAGCGAGAAGAAAGAGAATCAGCGCGTGATGGCGCGCAGCAAGTCGCTGCTCAAGCGAGACAAGAGCCTTGGGAACGTGAACGCCACTGGAGCTGGCCCCGGGTCCTCAGATTCCGCGCGGAAGCCGTTACGGCGCCACAAGACGGGTCTGCCCAGAGATGCGTCCGAGGGGCAACAAGACCACAAAGCCTCGGCGACGTCCCCGAATGCCAAGCGGGCTGGCACAGCGGACGCCGCTGACGACGACGATGGCATGGGGCTCGAAGCTACCGTGCGGTACCAAAAGGCGCGACTGCGCGTGCTCCAGGACGAGCTGGAGGTCGCACAAAGCGAGGCCAAGAGCATGGTACGTGTGTGTCGTGCCAATGACGCCTTTTGGCTCGCAGATCTCTCACTCTCGTGTGATGTTGCGCAGCAAGGCACCCAGCAACAGCTGAAAGCGACGATCGACGAGCTCGCGGAGGAGAACGCGTCCCTCCGGAAGAAGCAACAGCAGACGCAGCTTCTCCTGGAAAAGCAGCAAGAGCTCAGGTACGCTGGCGGGTGGTGCCCTCGGCACTTGGATGGTGCTTTCGCAGTCTCAACCTGTCCGTATCCTTCATAAGCGCCGCTCAAGAGTCCAAGCAGAAAATCCTCGAGACCCAACTATCGGCGGCGCAAGCCAAGATGGACGAACTCCAAAAGGCAGAGAAGCAGGCCTCACAACAGTTCCGCTCCAAAGACGTGCGTGTTTCCCAGTTCGACGCTAGATTCCTGGCGAACAGGGATCTCACGTTCTGGCGATTGGTTCTTCGTAGGTGCGACTTAATCGCGCGCTGGAGGAGCTGGAAAAGGTGAAGGCGCAGCTTCAGGAGGAGCGGCGCTCGCAGGGCGAACAGACAGTCACGAAGGCCGAGCACGAGCAAGTGCTCAAGGAGAACAAACGGCTCGAGAAGCAGAAGGTTGGGTTCTTCCTTCTTAGTACAGGGGATGAAAGGCTTGGTGCTGATCATGAGCTTGCCGATGTGGTACAGAACGAACTGTTATCGGCGTTCAAGAAGCAGATGAAGCTCATCGATTTGCTCAAGCGTCAGCGCATCCACATGGAGGTACGAACTGAATTCGAGGCTTGGACGCTTTGTCAGTATCCTTGCTTACCCAGAGTGGTGGATGTAGGCAGCAAAGATGTTGTCGTTCACAGAGGAGGAGTTCAGCAAGACGTTGGAGCTTGGTTGAGGACTGTCTGAGAGAAAAAGATTCTTGGTCGGTGGACTCCGGACGTTTATTGCTGTTCGCTTCTTGGTATTAGATACGAGCTCTATTGCATTTCGTACAGACGACGCCGCAGCTGAAGCTGCGCCTCCAGCCGCTCAGCCTCGAGGATCCGCGCCATCTCGATCTGTTGAAACAACAAGTTAACAATGAGCGTCCACTAACGAAGCGATTGCCAGCAGTAGCTCCTTTTCGTACCTTGCGCTCGTTGAGGTAGTGGTAGGCCTGGAGGTGCGCTTCCTGGAGCATCTCGATCTGGGAGACGCTGAGGCCGTCGAGCAGTGTCTTGGCGTCGCGCGTCTGGGCACCCGCGATGAACGTCTCGACGGGGATGTCCATCTCTCCGGCAATCGGGTACATACGATGAAAAATCGCATTCATATCGTCATATGTCATGCCCTCACCATTGGCAGCGGGCGATGACTCCACTTGTTCAGCTCGAGCCGAGACGGGGGCCGCAGGCGGGGTCGCAGGTGTCGAAGCGCTCGCGTTCGTTTTGTTCGGTGGAGCTCCAGAGGGCCACGGCGCAGCGTTGCGCTGGGTGGGCACTGGAGTTGCAGCAGATGGAACGGGCTTCGCCTGCGGCTTGGCCGGTGGGATATCTTTTTTCGATACTGTTGAGGACTTGATGCGCTCGGATCCGTTCTCAACTTTCTTCTTGGGCTTGGCCTTGTGAGTGAGGTTCGAGCTGGATAGTGGCTTGGTCGACTTCGTGGTCGCGGCATGCGTTGGGTCATCTGACACTGAATCCTTCCGCTCTATACGACAGTGGTCAGCCGAGTCATTCAAAGGATCAGAAATGGTTCAGGGGGCGAGGGAACGTACTTGACTTCTTCTTTGTAGCCGTGACCCACTCTTCTGAGTCTCCATCATTCGTCATCGAAGCAACTGGTGCAGCCTGGCTCAGCTCACGTTCTGTCCCACGTCCGTCCAGCTTCTCGATCGGTTCCTCCTCAACGACTTCGTCGTTGTGCACCTCTACGGGTAACGATGCCGGCTCCTTCCTGTTCGTCGCTGCCGCTTTCTTCTTGTGCTTGTCTCGCTTCTTGTGCGACTTCTTGGCGCTGTCAACGGCAGACGACTCTGCGACGTTCTCAAGCTCTTGCGCCACTTGGTCGCTGAGAAGCTGAGCCTCTTCTTCGACCACCTGCCACTGGGACTCGACGGCGGCGTCGATGAGCCCGTCGAGCTTGAGCTTGCGCGCGAGCTCCAGTGGTGAGTGCCCGGCTTTGTTGCGCGCCGTGAGGTTGATATCCAAAACTGTGCACAGCACGCACGAAACATAACGAGAGTCAGTCTTCGCGACTCTGTCGACGGCAAGCTACGGGGAAGTCAGCAACGCACTGGTCAGGAGCTGCTCGACCACCATGATGTTGTTCGAGAGCAGCGCGAAGTGGAGCGCCGTCTGGCGGCCCGCGTACTCGGCCGCGTTCACGTCGGCACCGTACGCGAGCAGCAGCGACACGATGGACGCGCTCTCGTTCGCCATCGCGGGGCCCTCGCGCTCGTCGCGGAGCCGCGAGGCGCACATCAGCGCCGTCATGCCCGTCGCGTTCTTGGGCGTCGCGAACGC
>JAMFLL010001212.1:0-18769 GCA_027475725.1 Pythium rhizo-oryzae | reverse complement strand
GATCAGCTCACCAACGACACCGCCTACGCACCACTTCGCGCACAACTGGAGATCCCTGCACCCCTCAGCCGACACCACCTTCAAGTCTGGACGACTCGACCGTCCACATAACCTCATCTTAGCATCTATTTTAGCATTAGCATAGTTCCACAACTTCACGGCAACGGGAAGCCCAAAACTGTAATAAACGATTCACACACATGACACCGACACTGTTCGGTGACCGAACCGAACACAGTTCGGCGGCCCCACCTCTCATTGAGTTGAGAGGCTCTCAACGCACGTTCTCTAGTTTGGCCCACCACTTGTCTGCCCACTTGCCCATTTCCTCCCCTCCCCTCGGGCCCCCACCCGTCCGCCTCGTGAACCTCCTGCCACGCTGGCGCTCTCGCTCGAGCCCTCAATTCTCGTCGTGCAGGCTGTTGTTCAAGCGTAGGCCACATGCTCTCGGGTGTCCAAGGAAGTCCCGCCGTGCGAGCGCAGCGCGCGATGCTGGTCCAGGGCCCGCCCATTCCCGCTTCTTCGTCTTTTTCGTCTTTTTCGTCTTCTTCGTCTTCTTCCTCTTCTTCGTTATCGTTGTCGTCATCGGCGGTAGGCCCCAGTTCGGTTAGTCGCCCCGTGGCAGACGATCAACTGGTCCTTGGAGACGTTCCCGCAACCTATGAGTTATCCGCAACTGCCAAGTCCGACGCGCGCGCGCCAACGCCCCGCCCAGTGCGGCGTCGGCGGCCCTCGCGCAACTGTAAGACGCTCAAGCGGACGGCGAGGTCTAGAGTCCATGCACGCGGTGAGTCCGCCGCCGCTCTTCTGCGCGCGCGGCATACCAAGAGGCAGCTTCAAGAGGAGCTCCTAGAGATCCAGGGCCAAGTGCAGCACCTCCAGCGGCGTCGCGAGTTGTACGAATCGGCGCTCGTAAACACACGGAACCGCGCGACCGCGTTCGCATTGGACACCGTCAATTCTTTTTACACGCACTTCGCGCGGGGCTTCGACCGCGAGGCCCAGCCACAGCAAAGCACGAGCGCCGAGATGCTCCTGCGCAGCGCGATGGCCGAGGACGTCGTGTGCAAGGATTTTGTGGGCATCGACACCTTTCTCGCGCAGTGCGAGGCCAGCACGCGCAGCCACGCGGCGACGTCGCTTACGCTACGCGAACTGCGCGTGCTCCATGACGACAGCTGCACTGACAGCATCCAGATCTTCGCCGAGGCCACGGCGCGATTACGAATTTGTCGCGCGACAATCGAGCGCTTCTTTCCGAGCCTGATCCAAGACGAAGAGCTCACGCAGTGGCTCATCGGCAAAGAGTATGTGCTCCAGTATGACAAAGTGTTCCACTTTCGCGTGTCGGATGGTCGCATTTTCCAGCACGAGTCGCGGATCGACTTGTGCGCGAGCTTGCTGACGATGGTGGGTGATCCGTTCCTGGCACTGCGACTCGTGCAGGCATCTCTTATGACCAAGCACGGCCACTGGAAAATCGATGAATCCGTCGAAGAAGACCGGCACCAACTGGTTAGCGAAGTTCTGTGACGGAAATAAGTCGCACATGGATCAAAATCCGGAAGTATACATCAACTGTACCGTGTTCATATCTTTGCTCCCTCTCAAATCATCCATGCTCTCTGTCTGCCACATCACACAAGCTCTCGCTTGTAGTGCTCGTACGCTCGCGCTCTGGCTTTGCTCACGGCAGCGTCCACCCCGACTATTTTGAGAGCAGGTGACGAGGCGTTCGCCAACGCCGCGAGGTAGTTGCCCAACACTAAACGCGCATTTTCGAGATCTCGCAGCATAGGATGGACATTCCATAGCGCGCACACGAGTCTTGATGCTGCTGCGTACTCTCGGAGACGCACGAGCTCGCAAATATAATACTCCACGCTGGAGGTCCACGACAGTGACTTTCTCTTGACAATGCTGCGATGTTGTTCGCCGTAGAACGCGAGTAGGACAGCCTCGAGCCCGTCCACGCTTATCAACACTTGAATGTCCAGACGCAGGAGTAGTAGCTCGAGAAGTCGCGCTTTTGTCGAGTGTGATAGCTCCGGAGACAGTAGCTGGGAACGCGCGGTTGCAAGAATGTCGGCTTGATGCTGCTCGCGAAGCTCTTCAAACGGACACACAAGCAGAAGCATGACCGTCAAGGCTGGGTTCGCGTCCGCACGTTTGGCGACGTACTCGGCCACAACACCCGGCGACGTGACTCTGTCGTAGCCGACAAAGGTGTACCACTGCATGAGTCGCTCGTCCCAGGCGCCACGGATCAGCAGCGTCTCCCACACCGTGTTCGCGCTGCTGGAATCGGCCTCGCCATTCGATGTTGAGCCCGTCTCATCACCGAGACGGCGCATCAGCGCTCTCTCCTTCTCGTGCTTCCACGCGTCGGCAGCGACCCCGTGTAAGTACACGCCGCCGAGTTCTTCGAACCACCGCAACATAATGGCGAGTGACACTGTCACCTGATAGGCTGCATGCGTCTGTCCAGTCTGCTCGACGCAAGCCTCGACAATGGCGAGCACCTTGGCAAACACATGCGTTTGGAACTGTGAGTACATGGCAGCCGTGGGTATCTCGAAAAGTTCTCCCCACGAGTCTTGATGGTGGTGATTGCGGAGCCACTCGCACACTGCCTTCACACGAAGTCCAAAATCATACTGGCGGTCTTCGACGGCAACTTTGTGGTCGTAGGTGAGAACGTGACTCAGCAGCGCGCTTGTCATCCAGCTCTGCTGCTCTTCGTACTGAGAAATGACCGCCTTCCATTGGGAGATCACTGCAGCACGTAGCGATGACACTTCGTCCCCATTCGACGCCAGCTTCGCCTTCCGCTTCTCAACGACATCTCGCACGAGCGACGAAGTCGTGCTGTCCAACTGAGCAATGACTTCCCGGTATGCTTCGTCGGTCATCACACTAGAACTGTGGGTTGCCTTGATCTGTGGCTCCAACGCTGCAATGTACTGGGTGAGTTCTCGTAAGGGGCCACTTGAGATATCTTCATTTGGAGACGGCACAAGTTTTGACGCCCACTGAGCAACCACTTCATCTACAAGACCTTCGCTTCCGTCTCCAGTCAACGATTTGTGAATCACGTCTGATACTCCCTTGCAATAGATGTCTTGCACCGCACGGGCGACGAAATCGGGTGGACTTGTCAATCCAAGAGCCAACTCCACGGGGATAGTTGCCAGATCAAGCGACTTCGCTCGCTCGCAGAAGACCACGAACGCGTTGAGAATTTGGTCTTCCTGTTGCGTCTTGGCCGATGCATCTCCCGCAAACCAATCTGCCACACGGTTTTTCCAATCGCCCAGCCAGGCGTGGTCGTCTGACTCCGAGAGACCGTCTTCCGAGACCTTGTCAACGGCAAACCAAAAAGCGGCCTCCACGAGCTGCTCCTCCAGCGAGCGAAGTTGGCACGTTCGCTGTTCCACCACTTCATCCGTTGCATTTGATGCCTTCAAAGCCTCAACTCGAGTCTGGAATAACCCGAGGATGTCCGAGATAACCTCAAGTCGTTTCTGATTTGAAAGGGAGACTCCGAAGCGGGTCATGTGGATCATTTGCTGCCCATAGAAGTTCAAGGAGACGTTCTCGGATGCGTCGGACAGCACAAAACGGGTGTGGAAGAGGAGCAAGTGATCGATGGTCAACACCGAGAGGAACGGCATACACGACTCGTACGCGTAGGCAGCAAGATCGGCGTTCGGTGTGCTTCCATGACCCTCGTGCTCTTGCCAGATCTTCGCCAGCATGTCTTCTAGATACACCATGACGATTGCGCTCGGGCTCATCTGGTGCAGCTTTTGCAGCACCTTCGTAAGCATCTTGATATTCTTGCTCGTCAAGAACGGAGCAATGGCCGCAGTCGCAATCGCGCGTGACTCATCCGCATTGGGAGGACCGTGCAGGAGGTCGCGAGACGTTTGCGAGCTGCACACTAACTTGAAGTCAGGCGCATGCCGGGAACTAGATATCGCCGACAGCTCTTTGAGTCGTTTCAAGCACATGAAGAGCAACGTCACTCGATCACTCGAGCTCTTCGAAAGTGGGAGAAGAGAAGCACCCTCCGAGTGGGCGACATTTTCTTCTTGCGCGGTACGTTTTGAGCATTCCAGGATCATTCGCAAGACCAATAGAATTCCAACATGGTCCGTTCCTGGCAGACACTCGTAAACGCCGCTTCCCGGTCGAAGGAGAAACTCACCGAACGCAGTTGGACGCTGAAGTGCTTGCTCGAGGAAATCGTCTCCACCAGCATCATCAGACCCTCGGAACGCTTGCTCCAATTGCTCTTGGCGGTTGATACTGCTCGAGATATTGTCTTCTGGAAAGAACGCATGCCTGATGTACGCGAGAACACACTCGTACTCGTCGATTCCATACTTGGCGGCAAACTCTTTCGCGACAAGTAGATGATCTCTGCGGGTCGACATTCGCCGAATTGTCTCGAGTCGGTAGTCTACGTCTACTGAGAATCGCTCCAAATCAACATCGTCGTTCAGGAAAGAACCGACCGCCTCTAACTCTTGCGACTCCTTTTGGGAGTGTAACAGGTCTTGGCATTGCTTGGCCAACGTGAGATACGTCGACGTCTTGAGCCTGCTTGAGCCACTGTCTGCGTCAACTTGGTCGTCCGTTTCCACATCAAACTCGTCTTGCTCACGGTATGGCTGGCTGAAGATAAAATCCCGGGTTGCCTTAGACGATTCCTTCATGTGTTCCAATAGCCCGCGGAGAGTCGGCATGTCGGTTGTAGTTGAGGCTGCCACAGTTGACGAGGCTAGGTACTGGAAGAACGTGGTGAACGAGTGGATAAATGCCTCGTCGCTTGCAGGGACCAAACCATTGTCAGATCCATTTGACGATCGGGAGCACAAGGGTAGGATGTCGTCACGCCACACTCGTCCAACTTCATTGGTAGATTCTCCGATCCAAGACAAGAGGAGGAGATACGACAAGCCAGATTCCATCGCCAGCTGCCAGTCATCGCCTCCGTCTATCAATCGACTGCGCGCTTCTTGGAAGCTGATCACACCCATTTGAGACACCACACGAATCATCCAGTTTTCTTTCTCGACATCCGATTCCGCATAGCTGTGGCTCCGGGAACGTGTTCGAGCCGTCGGTGAAGGAGGGGCAAGCGGAGTTTTCGTCTGAGTTTGAATGACCATGAAAAGCTGGAAGCCCTTCTGTAGCAGGCGAAGCACAAAATCCCGATCTTCTTTGCGCTTTTGACCACCTTCTTCGTTGAGCAAGTCGACGACGATCTCCAATTCTTTGAATAGAGCTTCTTCAGCAGAGAGTTTTCGTCTCTCTTCCTGCTCGCGCCGGTTTTCGAGGTCGTTTTCTGATAGGCCAAGCTCTGTTGCCAATGCCTCAACAGCCTGAAGCTTGTGCAAGTGCGCGAAAAGCAAATCCGCGATTGGATGACCCCACAGGACCGAGCTGTCCGCTGTCAACAACGATTTCACCAGAGCAATCTTCTTGCTCCATGAGCTAAATGTGGAAGATGAGATCAAGTCGAGCACCAGCGATAGAAGCAACGTTGTTGTTTCCGAGCGTTCTTCGTCATCAACAGCTGACACCTCGTCATTGAGATCAACCTTCGCTCGGCTCCACTCCGCTACTACCTTGCTGGTTAGACGGTAAGCTGAGTCGTAGTCGAGACAGTAGAGCGCTGAATAAGCAGCTTTCAACACGATTCTGACCGTGTGGGTCGGCTGAATATGGAGGAGTGATGCGAGGTGCATCACGCCCCCGAGCACGACATCAACATCTTCATTTGTAGCTTGGTTCAACTCTTGCCTCAACCACGCTTGAGCCTTGGTCGACATCTTGTAGTTACTGGGATTGCTTGTGTAGATCTGAAGAATCAAATTTGTGCGATCGAGCTCATGGTGGAGTTCTCGAAGTTGTGTTCGCGTAACCTTCACCGCCCCCGACGTAAGCAGCTCCAACAGCTCCCGAACCTTCATGTGGCTTTGCTCTTGGGACACAATTGTCTGGAACTTTGATGCGACTGGGTGTACTTCGTTCGAACCTGCAACGGCCGGGGTGGAGAGGATTGACTTCGCCATGGCGACCATATTTGCCGCCTCTTCATCCTTGCCTTGATCGATTCTGTCTCTGATCGAGTGCAAAAGAATATCCATCGGGATACTGAGAGCACTAGTATTCGCCGCAACCCAGTTGGAGATGAGGTCGTGAGCATCCGAAAGATACTTGCTAGCTTCCTCGGTTTCACCCGAGTGATACAAATCAAGCAGCTGTCGCTGCAGAACTGATAGCATCCCTTCTTGAGTGACTCGCTCGCCAAACACATGAGACTTCAGCTTCAACGCGTCTTGCCAAATAGATGTCCACGGAATGCCGTGCTGCAGGCCGAAAGAGCACATCTGGTCAACCAGCTTGAGCGCGTAGGGCGATTCGGAAACACTCTCCAGCTCCGACTCCTCACGTTTCACACTCTCACGAAGCTCGGCTGGAGACGTGCGAATGCCGTAATTCACAAGCACATCCATAGCAATGAGCAAGTCCTCCATACCATCCACTTCCACCTGGAGTTGGGCCAGTGCTGGCGGATCACTTGGCTTGCGTTCCGGCAGCGACTGAAAGATCAACCACAGTGTGTCGACAAACTGTTGATGCGCATTTGGGAGAGCATCGGAATCAATATCATCGGCACCAGTCGGCACGTTCTCGGGGACAGCGGCAGAAAAGACAACGTCGATAGCCGTGCGCAGTAATCGTGCGTCGTCCTGAATCCAACGAAGTTCAGCTGGGTTTGCAGGATTACTTTGGTGTATCAGCTGCGCGCAGAGCTCAAGCATTCGAAGAGATTTACGTGCTGACTCGTTTCGGCCTGACAAGAGAACTTGGCACAACCAAGAGACGAGTTCGTCAAGGGAGTAAGCATGGCGCCGCTGCTCCAGAAATATTGTGCGCAACCGGTGCAGCAACTCTTCAACTGTGCTCGTCCGCTTGTGTGAATCTTGGATGACAACAGCCATGATCTGATCATGTAGCGAAAGCAGGCTCCAGTCCTCAAGAGACGTCTCGCAGCAGCCTGGGATGTTCAGAGCGTGGACACACTTGAATAATCGATCACTGTGCTGTAGAAATTCCTCAAACGGCGTCGACGTGACTTCATTGATCGCTGGAGAGTC
The DNA here is from genome assembly GCA_027475725.1 of Pythium rhizo-oryzae. Lineage (NCBI taxonomy): Eukaryota > Oomycota > Peronosporomycetes > Pythiales > Pythiaceae > Pythium > Pythium rhizo-oryzae. The sequence goes on along the minus strand of JAMFLL010001212.1, from coordinate 11,597 downwards.
CGATTCAGCGTTGTCCTCATTGGGGGCCTCCAGCAAACCTGAGTATCCGCATCGACCAAGCTCGAATGCATTGCCCAACTGCCCATATATCGAGTCCAACTCCACCATCCGATGAGTGAACCACAGTGCATACTCGTCGCGTCTGTGGCTGGGTTCTTTGCGAGCACAAGACTCGAATGCACTCGCTTCATCGACCGTCAAGTCGTGCGTGCGATTTTCCGGGAGAAGCTGGACTTCGCTGATACTGTAACCCGATGATGCACTCGGTACAAGCGTATAGAACTGCCACTCGTCGTTCGAGAACGGACCGATTGCTGGTAGAAATTGTGCGTACTCTTGAGGTCGAAGTGTCGGAGGAAGCAAATCAAGAATGTCTGTCCGATGGGGCAGCAGATTGAAGCCGTTGCGACGGAATAGAACTCTCAGTGCCTCCAGGCGTCCCTCCTTCGAAAACCCGCGAGCGACATCCACAATCGGCGCATCCCGAAAAGTGACAAACACAGCTCCATCGAAGCACTGCTCTTCGGTTAGCAATCGTCTCTCCTCCTCGTCCAGCTCCGCTACAATCAACTCATTGAGGGTGTCGAGGCGATACAAGTATCGAAGAACCGTTACGCGATCGTGTGCATGCGTGTGGTCGTGGCCTTCTTCCGATTGAACACCCATAAGAGCGCGCAATGCAGTCGCCAGGATTTCCTTCATCTCGAGAAGAGAATCGGATGCCACGACCTGCAGACACTGCTGGACTGTCCAGTGCTTGTCGTGCTTGATCGAATTCAAACACGATAGAGCCTTTTCGAAATCCAACCCATGGAGTGTGACGTCAGTGCTTAGCACATCAACTCCCGACACAACGCTCCCAGCAGTTGCGAAGGTCCGGTACTGAATCCACAGTCTCTTGTACACACGATCAAGATTCATGGTCGTGTCGGCCGAGTTGTCTTCTTCGCCACTTGTCTCGATCAACTCAAATGCACGGTCGTACTGCTGAGCGCCCACAAAGGATTCAGCAAGGCGGATCTTGGGAACAATCTCAGCACACGATACCTGCCACATCGTCGACTCGGACTTGAATGTCTTCACGTCATGCAGAGCAAATTCCTTCGGAATGTTGGTTTCTTCGTCAGTGACGTCCACACAGCAGTCCAGCCAACGCATCAGGCACTGTTCGTTGGTTCCGATGACCTCGTTTGTCACCACTGTTTGCATGACAACATGGATGGGATTCGCATCGTCCTGAGCTCCATCCTCGCGTTCACCATCCTCAATCACATTCTCGGCAGTTTCACTCGATGCCAAAAAACCCGACACGAACCGATGGTCGTGGGTGAGGAATCCAAAGGTAGAGGGTGACAGCCAGATCACGGCGTTGACAGCAGACCCCTTATCGATGTCGTTAGGCTGCACAAACTGCCACGGCACGATGTCTGCACAGGTGTCGATCTGGCGGATCCGGAACTGGCCTTCTTGATTGACAATACTCAAGAATACGCCGTCAGGCGAGATGCCCAAGTGGCGGATCGTTCCGGGCATCGTTGGTGCGTCGTCATCGTCCCCATGTAGCATCTTGAGCGGATTCAAAAACGAGTGCCGAACCTTCGTCATGATGCCGTTATTATCCTTGATCTCCGCGCCTTCGTCACTTCCGTCTTGCCCATCGAGCGTACGCTGGGTGGACCCCATCACCATGGTGTAATCCAGCAGCTCGACGTGTGGATCCTCCGAGGTCACGGTCCACACGCTCAGCGACGACGCGCCTTGCGTGCGCAGCTCTGCACTCGGGTTCTTGAGCCCACCGCTGATCACGAGCGTCGCGGTTCTCGGCTCGTACGCCACGGCCGTGATGCCCGCGTGCCAGTTTGTTAAGCGCGTCACCGACTTCATCTTCACGAGCGACGAGACGTCCCCACCCACTTGGCCCTGGCTGCGCGCCACCACGAGAAGCTCTGCGACTTGGATCTCCATGCTGAAAAGCCACCCATCTTGCGTCACGAGGAAGCACCGACTCGCCGACTTAGGCCCGAAAAACGCACTGCAGACCGCGCCGGCGTCGCGCTTCGCCGATCCAGACGCTCGCCACGACGCATCGCTCGCCAGCAAAGTGCGCGGAATCACACGCATGACCAGTGGCGTACGCCCTGCGCTCGCTTGCTCGCCGTCGATCCACTCGTTCTGGACCAACACGTAGACAACCGAATCGCGTTTGCCGTCGCTGATGCGCGCGGATTGCCCGTACACGACCAGCAGACGACCGTCCGGGCTCCAGGCGCCGCCCCATACACTCTGCGCGCCGTCCTGCGCGTCCTGCGCGCCCGGAAGCGGCGTAATCACGGGCGATCCGCGTTCTTGACCCGCGATGTTCACGACGGCAACGCGCGCGCTGTAGGGCGCCGTTTTCGACCACAAGACCACGGCGACGCGCGACGCGCGGTAGGGCACCACCGCGACGCAGTCCACGTCGCCACCGGGCAGCGCGCCGCGCGCGATCGTCTCGTAATGGAGGTACAGCGCGTCGCCCATCAATGTACCCGGACACTCGACGCTTTCCCCCCGGGATATTTGATTTGTTGCTGTTGGGAGGCCGCGTGGTTCCTTTCTGCTTCCCCCCTTCAAGTAACTAGGTTAGTGACGTATAAAAACCTGCTAGAGTGACGTATAGATCGTGGGGTTGTGGCAGTAGATAGTACACTACTGTGGAATACCCGAATAGAGAGCGGTGTGAGTTCATGGCTGCTTGGGCGACGACGAGCGCTCCGATTCCAAGGACAAGAAAGATGGCGGCGGTGCGCGTGGCCAAGCCGCGGCTGAGCTTCCTGCGGATGCGCAAGGCACCGATCCAGGAGCAGCTGCGCGTCGAGGAGGCGCTCTTCCGCGTCGACAAGGAGCGTAACTGGTTCATCTACAACGAAGAGAGCGCGCCGACGACGATCGTCATGGGCATCTCGGGCAAGCCCGAGAAGCTGCTCCATTTGGACGCCGTCAAGCAGTGCGTGGGCTTCAGGCTCTTCAATTGCGTTCCATGCAGTGGCGTTGACGAATTGTTCCATTGGGGGTGCTGTGCAGGAGCGGCATTCCGGTGTTGAAGCGCTTTAGCGGTGGCGGCACGGTCATCGTGGACCCGAGCACGGTCTTCACGACCTTCATCTGCAACGTGGTGCGTTTCCAGTTGCAGTGATTGAGTCAGCCAGTATAGCTTCTACAAGTTTTGGGTGAGGCTCACAGTTGGTTGTGGGTAATGATGGCGCCCTAGAAATCGTTCCCGGAGGTCGCACCGTACCCGCGCGAGATCATGGCGTGGTCGAGTACATTCTTCTCGCCGTTTTTCGACCGTCTCTGCGCAGACCCGAGCCTGGTAATGAGCGAGTTTATATGCGTGACTTCAAGCACCAACTGTGTCTGACAGCTTGTGCGTGTGATCATAAAAGAAATTCGCTTTGCGTGAAGACGATTACGTGTTCAACGACCGCAAGTTTGGCGGCAACGCGCAGAGCATCTCCAAGGACAAGTGGCTCCACCACACGTCGTTCCTGTGGGACTTTGACCCGCGTAACATGGAGTATCTGACAAACCCGGAACGACAGCCGGCCTACCGTGAGAAGCGGTCCCACACCGAGTTCTTGTGTACTCTCAAGGAAGTGCTGAATGTCGAGACAAGAACTGACCTCGCGACCGAGTTCCGAAGCGAGCTGGAAAAGCACTTCGAGGTCGAGGAGGTGACGCTCGAGTCTATCGCATCAATCTTGGACTCGGAGCACCGACGATCGACTCGCTTCTTGGAGCTCTAGACAATTAACAGAGACGATGAATGGTGGTGATCCCTTGTTGTTCCTATCGCAATAGGATTACCTTCGGTCGGTGGCGCTACAAATCATTCTTCAGTATCTCTCGCAGGTAGTAGGCAATGCTAGCAGCCGATGGTCTCTTCGAAGGATCAAGCGACAGGCACTGCCGCGCAAGCGTGGCGATCGACTCCGGACAGGCTTCCGAGGTCGTGGGTGTGAGCTCGCACGTGGCGACTTTCCGAGAAATCAATGCGCCTTCCATCCTCGCGCCGTTCGGGTTCGTTGCATTCTTGTACGGGATGTCGGTCGTGTCGAGCTCGCACAACAGCACCCCAAACGAGTACACATCAGATGAGTGGGCTGCTGCTTCACCAAGAACGATTTCTGGTGCCGTCCAGCGCAACTTTCGACCGTCGTTGGAGTCGCTGGCGTGGACCTTGGCTCGCCCGATCGTCGTCAAAAGAACTTTGTGCGACGTCATTGGCGCAACGGGCACGCGAGGTGAGATGGAATGCAAGAACTGGAGTGCATCAGCGACGTCAATGGCCACCTGGCCCTTGAAGTCGGCCCACGTGAGTCCCGCTGCATTAGTGGAATCCAGAAACGACCGCAAGTCACCGCCTTCCAGATACTCGCCGACAGCCTGGACACCAGTCACATTTTCCGGGAAAATTTTTCCCACGCGACGCCGACAAGGGTCACTATGTTAGGATGCTGAAGCCTAAGAACGCCTTTAACATTCGTCGCCAGGAAATTGGCGTTGGCCATCGTCTGATGTTCAGGCTCGAGACGCTTGATCGCGACGTCACTCGAGTGGTATTGCCCTCGCCAAACCTCGCTAACACCGTTGCTGGATAGAAGACTCTTCTGCTTGATGTGGCTGTAATCGACCCGAATATCCAGCAATTTAGGATCATTCCATATGATAAACGTGCCTGTTGTGTCATTGCTTGCCATGAAGCCTTCTTCTGTGCCGCCGAGCACGTGAGCGAGGATATGGATCGTGTCATCGTATCTCTTGTAGCCGAGATTATGGGCTATCGTTTCGCGCACACGCCGCTGAGCGCTATCTTCCGTGAGATAAGGTTCAAGCGCTGCACGCAGAAAGCTGCAATCCTCGTGACTCCGAAAACTGCTTGTACTCAGCGTTGTCACCAGCAAGTTCAGTTGCTGACGCAGGACGTTGTAAGCAAAGCAGCACGTGCCCCTGAATGTGTTGAACTGGATGCTGTCCACTCCGCCCATGGCTTGGACCATTTCGAGTGTCGGATAGAACGGTGGGCGAGCACGTACGAAGTCACTTGCGTTCTGACCCCAAAGCTTATCCATATCAGTGCGGAAGAATCGCCCGTCCTTCGGGACCTAACGGAGTACGCATATGGGTAAGTTGTTGCCTCAGGTAACCTCTTTGGAATTCCGTGAAGAGAGCAATGGATCAGTCACCTACCATAATATTGTGCGAGTTGCGACCGGCGGCACCCAGCACCCACGTCGAGATGCAGTAACCTGCGCTTGACATGAGAAAAGTGTGTACTGCTCTTTTGTGACTTCGTCGGTCGGGAGCATGCGCCGTAATCCATTCCGCAATCGTCTGGTCGCTGCAGTTTCCCAGTGGCCCGTTGTGTTTGTGTATGTCTGCCAGCGAATTTGCGTTCTGTACCACGTCCACCAGACCTGTTGTCGGCGAAGTCGCGACGCAGCTGTACGGAGCCAAGGACAACTGCAGGCCTTCGTGTCGCCATAGCTCGTCCATCAGGCGGAGCATGTGTACAGCCAGAACTTGCCGCCGCAGGTCTCCACCCGACCTGAAAGATCACCACCGACTCATCGCATCCTTCCTCGGCATTCTCGAAAACTAGTCTCAGCGACACTGCAGGCGTGTCCGTCTCCACACCGCACTTTTGAACGAGCAGTTTGCCGACTTCAGTCTGTGTATCGGTCGGGAGCGTGAACCGGACGGGAAGGAGCCGTCTCAACTCGCGCAATCCATCGTGTGCCACTCGCTCCATGGCGTCATGACCTTCACTTTTTACGGCGTTCACGTTTTCACAGATCTTGTCGATTAAACCGCCGGCCGCAAAAAGCTGACATTGGATCTCGATCTGTACGCGTGTGTTCTTGTCGCAGGCATCCAGGTAGACTTGTAAGATGGCGTTGAGGTGCTCACAGTGGTGGGACTCGTATGACTGCAGCTTCATAGCCCAGAAAAAGTCAACGCCGATGAAATGTGGATTCATCACCGCTCGCTCGATCAGAAGCATCGACAACGGCGAGACGAGGTTGGATTCCCATTCCAGCGCGTTTACGAGCTCCGGTAGCAGCGTGCTGAACGTAGCGACCAGCACGAGGCGCAGTCTCTCGATGGCGAACGCGCGGACCGGCACCGAGTTTGCGAACGCGTCTCCGAGCAAATCAAGATAGGCTGCTGGGTGGTCTGGCACTGTCCACTGAGACAGCAGCGGTAGAGCGAGGTTGACTTGCTGCTCGTTGGACCAATTCACACATGACATGACGCGAGGAAGCAGACTGGGCGAGTCCGAGAAGCGCTCGCGATAGGTCCACAGGAGCCATTTTTTTCTGGATCCAGCTCCATCACAGCGTCCTTAAGCAACATGCTACGAAGCTCGGTGAGCTTCCCTTCCAACTCGGAGCTTGCAAACACTACGTCTTCGGTCATCTCGGAGCCCAAATGGTGGTTTGCGGCCGCGGCCACGACATCGCGCGTACTGGGCTTCGAGCTGTCAATATGCGATTGATCGCTAATGGCCTCCTCGAGTCGACCCGCGGTGTCCTTCTCTCCACTCTGGTTTTGTGCCACAGACACGGCTGCGAGCAATCCGATGACCTCGAGTGTGGTTTCTTGCTCGTCTGGAAACGAGCGCCCACTCACAAGCGTCACGCGCAGCGTATGGTCGCGCAGCTGGCAGTCGCGCAAGGACGCATACTCGTTGAGCAACCTCGCGTGATGGGTCATGTAGTCGCGCCGCCCAGTAACTTTGACAACGAACGCACTCGCGTCGCACTGCAGCGGTGGCGTGTGAGTCTCCAACACGACTCGGATCAGGGAGCCCACCGTGTCCTCGTTGCACAATCTCACCTGGACCTCCACAAACGACAGCTCTTCATTGCCTTCAGGCGAGGACGCCGCAGCTGGCACGCGCGCGACAGCTTTAAGCGGCTTGAGCAACGTGAAGATGTTGCGCTGCGTGTCGTGCGCCAGCCAGTCACCGCGCGGGTCGACCAGGAACTCGGGCGCTGGTGGCTTAGCGCAGCGGCGGTCGCCGAGGAGCCGCTCCACGTTGTGATAAAAGTCCGCTATCGCTGGTGTCACCATGGGAACCTTGTGCGCGCTTGTGATCAAAGTTGCAATGAAGGCGAGACCTGATACTTTGAGAATCTCATCACAAGATCTCTCAATGTGAGAATCTGGCGATGGGCTTCCCAATAATTTGTGACACGTTCATGGTCCCATTATTCTGTCACAAATTAACGAGCATCCACAACCTCCTTTTGGTTGCTGTTGAGCGTGCTCGTTGCGGCAATGCTGGTGTCGACCGCAACGCAATTAACGCAATTCATCATTCTCGAGGTATTTCGAATGAGCATCCATACATATAAATCACTACATCCCCGAGACTTGGAGGTCTACTTCGGTGCCATCGCGACCGAAACCTTCAGCTTCATGCCATTGAACTCGCGGTTGTCCAGGTCTTCGACGGCGCGATGCATGTCTTCGGCGCTGCGAAGGGTGACGAAGCCAAATCCACGCTGCGTAATACGGACAGTTTCGTATCCCAGATACTGGAACAAGAACGACAGCTCCTCACGAGTCGTACCAGGCGGAAGGTTTCCAACGTACACTTCAAAAGGATTGGGGTTGGAGGCAAAGCGGCCCGGTGGGCCACCGCGGTCACCTCCACCGCCACGGAAACCTCCACGATCACTGTCAAAGCCACGAGGCCCGTCAAAGTTGCGAGGTCCGCGGTATCCCGTCGGGCTGGGGCCGTTCGGGCCGCGCCGCATCGTGTCGATGTTTGCTGGAGGTTCGCCATGTCCCCACCACACACTGTGCACGACGACTCCTTCCGGGTTTCCATTCTCGTCTTTCGTCGGGATCGTGAGCACGAGGTTTTCGCCTTCGCGGATTGGGACCCGATGCTTAAACTCGTCCTGGAAAATCTCCTCAATCAGCACAAGAAACCCGCTCGGCACAATCGTCAACCGCAGAGTGAACGGCTCGCCGAACGTGATCGGGCACCGCGGCAACGGCTGAGAGCAGCCCCAACGACCATCAATGTTGCTGTTCTGGATAATGTGTCCACCACGCTGGCGGCGGGGGTTGAAGTGGTAGAGCACCGTCCCGGGGTACGGCGCACCGCTGAGAATGCTGGACTGGGTGCTGATGTTGAAGCAAAATCGCATCGATCGCTGAGGCATGGTCGCGTGGATGATGAGCGTGTTGTTCGTTGCGAACGCAACTTCGGGCAGCACAATGTCAAGAGGCGAACCGGTCGAGGAGTCCCAGTCGTCGCTGCGCAGGAAACTCTCCACGGGCAGTTGGATCGAATTGCGGCCACCGTTGATTCGGATTTCGCCCGGTCTCAAGTCGCTCTTCGTGCGCGGGCGCTTCGCCACGCTCGGTTGCACACCTCCAACGACGCTTCCAGAACCGCCCTTCAGGATGTCCGCGAGTGGGTTCACGCGCTTGACCGCTGTGGTGCTGCCACCAGTCATAGATGACGAACGTGCGAGCGGCTTCGCCACACCGACCGCTTTCTTCGCCATCAACAACTTCGCTCGCTCCACCGCCGACATGTTTGCGTTTGCTGCAGCAGGTGCGCCGGCCGATGCTGCGGCTGCACTGCTCGCTCCTCGTGGCGTCGGAACGCCCGCCGGCCCGCTACCGCCCACGGAGCTTTGGCGCTGCAGCAGAAAGTTCTGGACGCGCTCGCGGTCCGAGGACTGCTGCCGCTGCTTCGGGGTCGTCGCCGTCGCCGAACCTGTTTTACTCGCATGACCGCCGGGACTCTTCCCGACGACGCCCCCACCGGGCGTGGTCGCCGTATGCGCCAGCGCCGACCCGGCCGACGCAGCGCTCGCCGAGATGTTGAGCGGCCCGTCGACGGTGCCGCTCGCGAACACCGATCCATTCACACCACCCGAAGCAGTGCCCTTCCCTCCATCCTGTCATACACAAAATCCCAGACCATCAGTCTTCCAATCCGGAGAGTTCCCCCCCCCCCCCCCCCCCCCACGGAGCGCCGAACTAAACGTACGGGCTGGAGCGACTGGTACAGTTGGAGCAGCAGGATCTCCTGGCTCGTGAGGTACTTGCCGTCGAACGCCTCGAGCTGCAGATGCTGCTGCAGCGCGTTGAGCGAGCTCTCCTCCTCCTTCGTAGTCGACGCCGACGCCTCTTCCTTGCCCACCGCCGTAGCGGCGTCCAGCGCCGCCGACACGGCAACGTCCCCCATCGGCCCTTCTTCTACCTGTTCCTTTCGTCCCAAAATGCCAGAGGGGGCTTGTGGTGCTCTAGTAGAGGGAGATTTCCCTTTGAGGAGGAACAATTTTTGCCGCCCTTCCCCTGTACAAGAGCCAACAACAATCAAGCAACCTTCGTGCAACCTGCGCCAGGTGTCACATGTTTGACGGCGTCCGCGCGGCCATTCTCCCGCCACCATTCGAGAACGCGTTGTCCAGGGCCGACCAGGACATGGCTGCATGTCTCTGACGCGAGGGAGAGATTAGACGTCAGACACCCGCCACCCGCCACGTCCGCCAGTTCGGCATTTACGTTCCAGCCGCTTCTCCGCTTCTAATTTGACCATGGGCAGCAGCAGCAAGCGCGCGCGCTCGGCGTCCGTGGCGTCGACCTCGTCAACGTCCTCTTCCTCCTCTTCCTCCTCGTCGTCCTCGTCCTCGTCGACGGGCTCGAGCTCGGGCGACGAGCGCGCCGCGGCGACGCCGCGGTTCCCGCCCGTGCCAGCGCCGCAGTTCTCGGAGAAGGTCGCGCGCTTGGTGACCGACGCGAAGCGCAAGCACCGCACCGGTACGTGGTGTTTGGTTGTGATGACGCAGAAGTGCGTCGGGATTGCTCACTGTGGTTTGTTGGTATGCGCACAGATATCAAGCCGCACACGTGGAACCGCGAGGGGTTTGCGGGCTCGGACGTGTGCGAGTTGCCGCTGGACGAGTCCAACCCGGTCAAGCGCGAGCACGCGAGCGATCTGACGGTCGAGCGGTTTATTGAGGAGTACGAGAAGCCGTACGTGCCCGTTGTGATTGAAGGCATCCCCGAGGTGGAAGGCTGGGGCGCCGCCGCCAACTGGACGTTGAAGAAGCTGCGCAAGAACTACAAGCGCGCGATGCTCAAGTGCGGTGAAGATGACGACGGTAAGACGATCCGCATGAAGTTCAAGTACTTTATGAAGTACATGAAGCAGCAAACGGACGACAGTCCGCTGTACATCTTCGACAGCAGCTTTGACGACCGTGACGACACCAAGCCGCTGCTCAGCGATTACCGCGTGCCCAAGTACTTCCCGGAAGATCTGTTTGAGCTCGCCGGAGAAGACCGCCGCCCTCCGTACCGCTGGTTCTTGGTTGGCCCGAAGCGCTCAGGCACGTGCGTCCACCTGGATCCGTTGGGCACTAGCGCTTGGAATACGCTGCTTGTCGGGCGCAAGCGCTGGGTGTTGTTCCCGCCGGATGTTCCGAAGCGGATCGTGAAGGGCAAGGACCACATCCGCCCGGGCGAAGACGATGAAGCTGTGAACTACTTCATGGATATCCTGCCTCGTATCAAAAAGGCCAACCCGCCCGACTTCCTGCGTTGCGTCGAGTTCATGCAGTACCCGGGTGATACGATCTATGTCCCCGGCGGATGGTGGCACGCTGTCTTTAATGTTGAGGACACGGTCGCTGTGACCCAGAACTTCTGTAGCAGCCAGAACTTTGACCGCGTCTGGCGTGAGACACGATCGGGCCGCAAGCGTATGGCAATCAAGTGGCTCAAGAAGCTGCACGAGCAGCACCCGCACCTTGCCGAACGAGCGGTCATGCTGAACCGTGACGATGGATTCGTGATGTACAACCGGGACGGCACGCCATTTGAACTTGAAGGCTCAGTTTTGAGTCGTCGCCAGGACGAAACCGGCTCGGATCATGAATCGACCGTCTCATCAGCCGAGTCCTCGATGGTGAAGAAGTCGAAGAAGAAAAGCAAAACGAAGCGCACGAAGGAAGCTGGAGATGACGACGAACGTGAAGAGCTCGATGACTCCACCACCCAACAGAAGTCAAAGAAGCAGAAGAAATCGCGCATGGAATAGTCGCAAAATGCCACACACCTGGGCCTAAGAAATACAACCCAAGACGCCTTCATCAACTCGTTGTCAGTGGTATGCTCTCGAGGGCAACACCGACCACGTTGGGTTTCAATAGCTTTTCACATAGCCCGCCCGTGCCCACCATCGAAATGGCAGACCACGAGAGGCCGGATTATCCGCTACTGCTGACTACGAGAACCATCTCCTCAAATGCAATGACCTCCTCCTCCTCTTCCTCCTCCTCCACATATAGACACCCTTCCACTTCCACCTCTTCTTCTCGGCAGGCACCGCGACCGTCCTCCCAACCGTCAAGGCTTCACAGTACCACCGTGTCTCGACACACTCCCGCCATGCCCCTCTTCGTTGGCGTGCAGGTCGCTCGCTCCCTTACTTGGTGGTCGAGCCGATGTCGCCGACGCGGATGTTGCTGTACTGCACGGTGGCGCTCGGGTACTGCGCCTCAACCTCGCTCGGCTTGCCGCTG
>JAMFLL010001211.1:0-16768 GCA_027475725.1 Pythium rhizo-oryzae | reverse complement strand
GCGGCTGCGAGTGCGTAAACACTTGCTGCTCGCCGCTGTGGGCGACTTGAGCCTCGACGCCTTGGAAGATCGCGGCGCGGAAAGTCATCCACGCCTCGGAGACCAGCCAGCCGCCGAGGTTCACGCCGCGGCTCTGCGTCTTGCCTGCCCGGATCGCGTGCTGGACGTGCGCGCCCCAGCTCTCTTCACTATCGTCCTGCGAGCCGCTGGACGATTCCGAATCCTGCCCCTGGTCGTAGCTTGCATTCGATAGGGCCTCATGATCGATGTTGTCGCGAATTGGTTGGTAAGCGAACGGCGCGCGAGGGCTGTAGATTGCGGACTCAGCAGTCCACTCTGGTCCTTGTGGTCCAGTGGTCTCGTTACGCTCGGAGCTGGGGCGGATATTTGCCGGACTGGCTGCCTCGATAGCCGACCATATCGCCGCGAACAGTACGACGCACGAAAACTTCATGGTGACGAGCCGTAGATGGTGCGACGCGCGCGGCTCGGATTTGGGAATGGCAGCCGCAGCACAAGAAGCTGCTGTCCCTAGCAAACCAGCTTTGTGATCGGTTTTCCGCGTTTCTCCACCCTGATAAACGAGCAACTAAACGAGCAACTCCCGCATGAATCTCTGTCTTCGCTCGGTGAGGAGCTTGCCTGATGGAGGCGTCAGTGTCGCATGAATCAACTGCCCAGGTATCCATTCTTGTCATGGCTACACGTGGCGCGAAACTGCTTTTGCGATCCCACGGATGACAGCCTCTGCATCACGCTCTAGTCAGTTGTGGCAGTGATTCGACGCGCGTCACTCGAGATGCCAGACGTGAGGTCATTCGACATGGGACACGGCACGCATGCTTCCAACGTGCAGCTTCTCGGAAAGAGAAGGGCATATGAGACACCAAGCAGACTCCAACTGGCTATCGACTCGGGAAGTCACACGCGTCCGTTTTCGAGGAACAACGTCTATTTACGCACACTCGTCTTCACTGTTGGCCCCATCGCACACCTGATTCGCGTTAAAATGCGATCCTGCCGAGTCGATTCTCGAAAAAACGAACCATAAGCTTCCCGCAAGTGCGTCTCGAGATCTGGGCCATCGCAAGTCTACTCAATCTCCAGCACAGTGCGTACTTCGTGGGGTGAATGAAGCAGGATCGCGTGGTTGGTATCCATGCTACCGGTCATCTTGTGGCTCGTAGTGTAGCCATTCTTGGGGTCATGTACAAAGTCGTAGATCGCAGTGTACGCGTCAGCGAGTCTTGTGGCCGTCAGAAGCCGTGCCTGCTCGCGGAGGTCGGGCTGTGAAATGTGGTCGAACTGCGGGAAAACGAGGGACATGAGTGCTGTCGAAAAATCCTCCATGACGCTTGAGATCGTCTCTCCATCGAGACCAGGCAGCTGGGCGGGCACAGTGGTCGAAGATACATCAGTGCGCTGTCAAAGAGCTCACAATAAGTTAGCGTTGTATGTTTTTGCCATTTTCAAACCTGGAGATCGTACCTCAATAGCCTCGATCTTCTTCGCGATACTGGACAAATTGCAGCGATCCAAGAGGCGTTGCGCTTGGAGTTCGCTCATCGTCGTGAGATGCTTTTGTATCTCATCTCCGATGAAGTTGTACCACTTGAGCGCTTCTTGAAACCGCACAAGCGGCACACGAACACAGCTGAGGTTGTTAACCCGGAACACGAGCGCATCGATGGCGTCGAGCGACCGCACCGTGCGCTCGCACATCTGCTCGACCGCCGGTAAGACACCGTCAAAGAGCGGGGCCAAGTCGGCTTCCTTCTCGTGGTCGGGAAGCAGCGAGCTCTGGAATACTTCAAGTAGCGTCACCAGACGGTGGGCGGCGTCCATCACGGCGTGGGTCGCAGCAAGGTTGGACGCATAGTCCTGTGCCGAAGTCGCAACGTTCTGCACGAGATGCTGGAACTGCTGCTGGAAGGCGCGGTTCGATGCCTGACGGCACCCCGCAAGCGCGATGGCAACGCCGCTGTGCGTCACAAGCGAGCTGAACTTGTGGTCGTAGAAGGCAAGTAGATGGACCAGTCGATACGCGATCACGATGCCGTGCTGGGCCGACAGCGTCTGTTCGATACGTACTTGCAGGGGCCTTGCGACACCATCAAAGGTCCGACCCACCATGGAGATGCAGACGGGTCGCTGGGCATCCGCTTGGCCCTCATTGTGCGCGCGCGGCTGGTCTTCCGTGTCGTGTGACGAAGGCGTGTACTCGAGGTCGCCCTCGAACAGCACACGGAAGAACTCATGCTCTGTCGCGATGGCCTGGTGGACCCACGCGAGCATATCGCCGCAGTATCGCACCGGGTCGTGGGCGTACATCTCGATGGGCCGAGGAATGCCGTTCGGCCCGCCGCGCGTGAGCGCGATGATGAAGCGCCGAACGATCAGCGACCGACGCGACGCCGTCAAACTCTCCTTGCAGTAGCTAATTCGCCGCATACATACGCATAGAAATGTGAACATCAGATACCACAGCACACATTCCGCATCCTTTCACGACAGCGTACGTACTTGTAGAACTCCGGTCGGTCACGAAGCAGCGCGATCGCGCGCTGGAGCTGCGTGCTCGGCTCGCCGTCCACTTCCGCACACTTCTTGGTCGTCCACTGGTAGAGGCGCTCGAACCCGACCTCCTGGTACTTGCCCACCGTGTCCAGCAGCTCCAACCTGTGCGTCCAGACCAACGGGGTCAGCTCATCTTATTCCAACAGCTTCATCCAAAGACAGAGCTCGACACGCACGCGCAGGTGACTTGTCCCTCGGCCACGAGCGCGCGGCAGTCGGCCTTGACTTGCTGGACGCGCTCCATGACGGGGAAGAACGCGACCATGTCCTCGTCCGCGAGCGTCTTGACGTACAGCGCCTGGATCTCGTCGTCCGTGAGCTGGTATTTGGCCAAAAACTCCTTGACGTCGTCCAGCTCCTCCTGGACGCGCGCCCTACATAGCCATTTGGATAAGAAGGATTCGGTCGGGCCGAAAAGACAGCCATCGCTTCTACGCACTTTTTGGTCGCGAGCGCCGCGGCTTCGGCCTGGACCTGCTGGGTCTCGCGCTTGGTGGACTCGAGGAACTTTTGGACGGCGCCGCACTTGGCGTCCAGCGCGTCGACGTTTCCCTTTAAAATTGCAATCTGCTCGAGCGTCTGCGCGAGGCCCGCGAGCGCCGTCTCGGCGAGCGCGAGCTGCTTGTGCTCGAGCGACGCGCGCAGGTTCTTCCGGAGGTCCGCGAGCGAGTGGCCGTGCGGCACGGCGAGCGCGGCGGCGGGGGAAGCAGAAGCGCGGGCGGAGGACGCGTCTCCGCTGGCCACGAGCGTGTGGAGCAGCGCCTTGGTGGACTCGAGCTCCGCGCGCGAGCCCAAAAGCTTTTGCACGCGCGCGTGGAGCGCGCTGGGCGCGAGCGACGCCGCGGTCGCCATGGTCTCTCGGAGTCTGGGGGAGGGAGACTGATGGATAGTGACAGTAGTGCTCGACCCTCATAACAATGACATGGTACCGGTGAGCTCACCGGTATCCCATGTAGCCATGTGGGTCCGTGCAAGTTGAAGCAGTGTGGATTGGATTGACGGTTACGCTATCACACTGGGAGAGAAAAGGGAGAGAGCCATACGCAGGACACAGAGAGAATGAAGCGAGGACGCTGTCACGCAGCGCAAAGCGCCCGCGGGCGCGACAGGAGGGGCTCAGTTGTAGCCAGAGTTGTACGACGCGTACGACGAGTACGACGGACCGTAGCCCTTGCCGTACCCGCCGTAGTTCTTGCCGTAGCCGTTGTCGTACCCTCCGTAGCTCTTGCCGTAGCCCTTGCCGTAGCTGCCGTAGTTGTTGTAATCCCCACCGTAGCTGCCGTAGTAGCCGTTGTCGTAGATACCACCGTAGCCACCACCGTACACGCCGTAACCGTAGTCGCTGTAGTCACTCTTGCTGTAGCCGCCGTATCCCTTGCCGTAGCCATAGTCGTACACACCATAGCCGTTGTCATAGCCGCCGTAGCCGTAGTCGTCGTAGCCACTGTAGCCACCGTAGCCACCGTAGCCCTTGCGGTCACGCTTGCCGTGGCCGTATCCATGGCCGTGCTTGCCCTTGCCGCTGTAGCCACCGTAGCCACCGTAGCCGCCGTAGCCGCCGTAGCCGTAGTCAAAGTCGTAGTCGCCGTACGCGAGCACCGTGGTCGTGAACACACCCAGAACCGCGACAACGGCAGCGACCGAGAGAGTGGTGCGCTTCATCAGCATCATCGTAGCAGGCGGACAGCGAAGAGGAGGAGGAAGGAGAAGGAGAGGCAGTTGTTGCTGGGGAGGCCAAAAGCAAAGTGAGGTCGGGAGCGGAGCCCGACCTCGGCTGCTTGCGAAGCTCGTGGAGCGTGCCGAGGGTACGGACTGTGGCCGCCCTTGGCAACCCACGGTAACGTCAGTTCAGTGATGAACCACGGGAGAGGGGCAGGCATACACTGAAAGGGAATTTGATGTGATAGGTTTGTGCGTTCGAGCTCAGAAACCAGTGCCTCCGTCCTGAGTGAACGCTGGACGACTGAAAGGCTGGGTGCAAGGAAGGTTGAGAGACATGAGGGAGAATAGTGACTGCGCTGCACGCACACGGAATGCATTTGGCGCGCCAATAGTGTTCGAGAGGCTATCGGTGCGATCTGTCTCTGACCGAATAGCGAGAGACTCGAACGCGGGACCTGTCCAATCATGGGACCATCCGATTTGAATGCAAGAGACGTCGCTTCGCGAGAGCGTCGGATATCATTCGTATCCTTGATGAGGTTTTCACTCAGATCCACACGTACATCGTCCATCCACTCTCTTGCATTGGCCCTTGGGTCTCTCTGGGGATGCTCATGGAGGTCGATGGGGGGGGGGGGGGGGGGCAGATGACAGTCGGCAGGCGTCTCCAACCAACAACTCCGGCTGCTCACTCTGGCATTTGCCTCCAAAGCAAAAAGCACCTCAGACACCGTACAACCGCCTCCAAGTTCTCTCGTTCTCTCCCTCGCTACCGCGGCTACTTGAACCATGAAGCTCACGAAGCACGTCGCGCTCGCCGTCACGGCGCTTCTCGCCGTCGTGCTCGCGGTCTTCGCCTCGACGGCCGCCGCCTACGACGACCACGACTATGGTTACGGCTACAACGACTATGGCTGCGGCACGAACCGTCATGGCGGCCACCGCCGTCGGTGCCGCAAGCGCCGCGGGTACGACTCCTACGGTTACGGAGGTGTGGGTGGCTACGGCGGTTACGGTGACTACGGCGATTACAGCGGCTATGGCTACGCGGACTCGTACGGCAAAGGTAACTACTACGGTGGCGATAAGTATGCCTACAACGGCTATGGCTACGGTGGGTACGGCGGCTACGTTGACTACGGGAAGGACTACTACGGCAAGGACTACTACGGCCGCTACAACGACTACAACGGAGGCTACTACGGCGGCTACGGCAGCAAGGGCTACGTTGGCGTCCCGTACGGCTACTACTACGACTACTACGCGCCGAGCTACACCAACGGCGCGGGCTACTACTGACCGCGAGCCCACGAGTTTTATGTGATGTGTGTGTGCATGGTCTCGAATAAGACAGCGAACGAAGCGAGAAGCTAGGGGAAGATTCGCAAACTGCGTGGAATGAATCGAGAGCCCTCATGCTGATTTTTTGTTGTGTCTCTTGTGCGCCAAACGCTATGTGCCAGGCAGCAGCGCGAACGGTGCCGCACTGTTGCAGGCGGCGACTGCCCTTCTCGTGAGACCTAGGAATCTTTCCACGCATGTTCCACGAACATCAACTTATCCACCAATCATATGCTGATCATTAACATATTCAGCGTTTTGATTGGTTAATCCAGGAGCTACGGATGAAATGGGTGCGCGATCTTCCGCGGACTGGGCTCGTCTGCTCCGGTGCTGTCCGCTCGGTCCAGAGGGAGTCGGCTGCGCGGACCGCTCGCGCCGCGTGCTACGTGGATTCGGTGCGAGGCCTTTCGGGTCTTTAGCTGTGCGAACGCGGTCGACGCGAACTGGATTCCGCCTGTGCCGCCACGCCACATGGCGACATCCTCGTGGTGGCGTGTACTGCGTGGCAGGCGCGTGGCGTGGGTAGCCGTCTTGTTCTCGCTTGCAGGGGAGATGGAGGGCCCAGGAGCGAGAAGGAGGTTTCGAAAAGAACTCAGCGCAATCAGGAGCTAGGACGCTGTCTGTCATCCTTGGTGAGTGAGTGAAGGGTGGAGGGCGCACCCCACAGATCCGCGGCAGCGTTTCTCTCTCATTTCAGAATTCACTCCAGCGCGATCAAAAGTCAAGTACTTGTCAAGACCCACAACTCAGCGCAAGGATGAAGCTCCTGTCGTGCTGCGCGTCTCTGCTGCTGGCGACAGTGGCCGTTGCTAACGCGTTCAACAAGAGCGACCCCAACTCGCCCGTAGGGTACGTTGTGCCCACGGACACGGACTCCCAGACGGCGCCGTTCGTCAACGAAGTCGCTGGCGATGCCGCGTCCAGCGCGTTTGTGAACCAGATCAGTGTGACGCCGACGCCATCACCCTCGACACGGAAGCCCAAGCGTAAGCCAACGACAACGCGGCCGGCAACTGTGACACCGATCCCATCGCTCGAGCCATCCACGACACCTGCGCCGACGTCCACCCCGGCTCCGGCACTGAATGGCTCGCAGCAACAGGGTGAACACGTCCAATACGCGATTCGCGCGGGCAAAGTGCCGAGCCAGGGAGTGAACCTCGGCGGGTGGCTTGTGTCGGAGCACTGGATGAACAAGGAGTCGGACATCTGGAAGGGCCTGACAGACCAGCAGGCTAGTTCGGGCGAGCAGACCGCCTTCAAGAACACGGACTACGACACAGCGGTCGCGCGCTTCAAGTGGCATCGCGACAACTTCATCACCGAAGACGAGATCGCCGCGATCGCGCGTGCCGGGCTCAATACGGTGCGTGTGCCCGTCGGGTACTGGATCGTCGGCTACGACAACCACGACATCAGCGGGGCCCAACAGTGGAAGAACTACGCGCCGGGCGCGCTAGAGTATCTCGACCGGCTCATTCGGGAGTGGGCGAAGAAGTACAACGTCGCCGTGCTCATCAGCATGCACGCAGCCAAGGGCTCACAGAACGGCGCGGACCACTCCTCGCCAGAGCAACCTTCCAAGTCGCTCTGGTCTGACTACCCGGAGAACCTCGCGTCAACGTTGGAGGCCGTGACGTTCCTGGCGGCGCGGTACAAGAGCGAGGAGGCGTTCCTGGGCATTGGCTTGCTCAACGAACCGGGTGGAACAACCAGCAACTACGAGCTGTACAAGTACTACGAGAACGCGTACAAGGCCATCCGTCAGGACGGCGGCAACGACTGCATCCTCACGATCGCGCCGCTGCTGTGGGAGCAGTCGGCCAACTTCATGACCGACCTGCTGCCCGGCGCCACGAACGTCTGGGTCGAGTGGCACCGGTACTTTGTGTGGGGGTACGAACAGACCAGCGAGGAGGAGCTGCTGGGCAAGGCGATGACCCAGTTCCGCGACGACGTGGACGCGTGGAAACGCAAGAGCGACAAGAAGATGTTTATCGGCGAGTTCAGTTTCGCGACGGCCGGCAAGTTCCAGGACAAGGACCGGCTGAAGCTTTTTGGGCAGAAGCAGATGGAGGTGATGCGCACGGCGGTGAACGGCGGCTGGACGTTCTGGAGCTGGCGTATCTACGGCGATGAGGAGGGTGTGAACCCGTGGTCGCTGCGCAGCCTGCTCCGCAACGGCATCTTCCCGGGGCTCGACGGCCAGCAGCAGTCGTAAAGCGAAGCGTTGTGTGGCGTGATGTGAGAGGAATCTGTGACGTGTGTCAATCAAATACTCGAGTTGGCTCTGAGATGGTTGCGTTTATTTAGTATCGCAGGTAGCCGCTTGGTTTCGAGGGGAGATTCGACGGTCTCATCCCAGGGTGGACATGGAGCATGCCTTGCCAACCGAAGGGCACGAGGACTGTGCTCAGCATCAGCGCCGCGAGCTTGTTGGTCGTCGAGTCCATCGTCGTCGCTGGTGTACCCGGCGGAGCCGCTGGGTCCCCAAGCCATGGTGGAGTGTGCTGCGCCTTGGAGTATTTGGCCAGGCGCGTTGGCATCTTCCGCGTAAGTGGAGTGCACCACGCACGATCGGTTTGGTACACAATCGCCACGGGCGCAGCCGCACCGAGAGTGCCAGCAGAGCTATGGCCTCCGCCTGGGTGGCCACGTAGCTCACACACTGCGGATCACGCCGAGCACCACAGGAAGGCCTCGCGTGAGTCGATTTCCGGACAGGCACCACAGAGCAGCAGCAGCTCTGGCCCGGCTAGACGGTCGACTCAGCGCCGCGCTGTTGGTGGTCTGAACGTGTAGCAGAGTGGCCTGGCGTCGCGTCTCTAGGAAGACGAGCTGCTCTCTCGCGGGAGTACTGTATGACCGTTGTGGTCGGCGCCACCGCACAGGTGGTGCGTGAACGGCGTCATTTTTGCTGCAACACGCTCGGGGTGTGACTACACTTCAAGCAAACGTCGCCCAGAGTGGGCTTGAGGCGAATGGCTTTGGCTGAAGACCTTTGAACTGCCGGTGGGTTTACGGTGGGTGCATGGCTGGGTTTCGGCACCGAAGATCTCTCCTTCTTTGGGTGACATGAAAGTGGAAATCTGCTCCTGATTCAAAACGTGTTTGGGCAGCTCTGACCCAGCGCACAGTGAGCTTTGACGTGGGATGAATTTCGGTAGATTCACGTCCACCGTGGCGGCGCTTCGCCCAGCAACGTGTACTATACGATGCGCATCCACAAGATAGAGGGATGGAGACATAGAGAGACATAGAGATTGGGGTAGGATAAAGAGATCGAAAGAAAAAAAAAGATAAAAAGAGAGGTTATAGAGGGACAGAGATAGGAGACGTGGCCGACCTTTGATTCCACTTGCTTCAGAGATCTCTCGATCTCTGTGTGGCCCTCGCGGACCCGACCGGGAAACAACATGGTCTACTTGCTCTCCAAGTGTACAGTGTTTTCTGTCTGTGCACGTTCTTTCCAGCCAGCCGTCCAAACTCTGGACGGCTGGACTAGACAACAAGCGTTCCGGACGTGTGCAGCGTCCTCGCTGGTTGGCGGTTGCTAGTCCTGACAAACGCTGACAGGACCCTGTCCGCTCACCACACACTCATACACCACCACTAAAGGATTTCGATCTCTCTTCTCTCTCTCTTCCTCTCTCTGGCTCAGCAAGCCGCAACGAGTCTCTCTTTTCATTTTCTCGTGGTCCTCTCCTTATCGCCTCCAAAATCCAGCGAAACAAACACACGCACAAAAGATCTTATACCGAACGGAACACCAAATCGGTCATGTCCGTTGGCTAGCCACACAGCGGGCACCCAAACAATCAAGCTATGGTACTACTGCTTGATCCAGGGACTTTGCTTTCCTCACAGTTCCTCCTGGACCTTGCAGCTACGAACTCAGGTCTGCGGAATATTGTCTGTCACCATGACGGCAAGGTGAACGGTGAGGTGGCTGGCACACCCTCCGGATCCGGCAGCGGCGCTTCTCTCTCTCTCATTCCAGAATTCACTCCGCCGCGATCAAAGGCAAGTACCCGACACGACTGCGCACCCCAGACCAAGGATGAAGCTTCTCTCGTGCTGTGCGTCTCTGCTGTTGGCGACACTAACGGTCGCGTCTCCCGGCGGCGTGGTGGCCGTTGCTAACACGTTCAACAGTACCGACGCCAACTCGCCCGTCGGGCATGTACTCACGGACTCGGGCTCACCGGCCGGGCCGTTCGCCAATGAAGTCGCTGGTGACGCCGCGGCGACCGCGTTTGTCAACCAGACCAATGTGACACCGTCGGCGACACTCACGACGCGGGAGCCCAAAGAAAATCTCACGACGATGCGACCACCCACAGTGACGCCAACTCCAACGACCGGGACATCCACGACGTTTGCGCCTTCCAATGCCTCCACGCCTGCGCCGCCGCTCAACGGCTCCCAGCAGCAAGACGAGCACGACCCGTTTGCCACGCCCGCTGTGCCACAGTTTCCATCGACCGAGCCGGCCACGACGCCTTCGCCCAGTCTTACGCCGTCGACGCCGCCGACCGCCCCGCAGCAGCAGGGCGCGCACGTCCAGTACGCGATTCGCGCGGGCAAAGTGCCGAGCCAGGGTGTCAACCTCGGCGGGTGGCTCGTATCCGAGCACTGGATGACCAAGGAGGCGGATATCTGGAAGGGCCTGACAGACGACCAGGCCGGTTCAGGCGAGCAGACCGCCTTCAAGAACACGGACTACGACACGGCGATCGCGCGCTTCAAGTGGCATCGCGACAACTTCATCACTGAGGACGAGATCGCCGCGATCGCGCGTGCCGGACTCAACACGGTGCGTGTGCCCGTCGGGTACTGGATCGTCGGCTACGACAACCACGACAGTACCGGCGCGAAGCAGTGGAAGAACTACGCGCCGGGTGGGCTTCAGTACCTGGACCGTCTCATCCGTGGCTGGGCCAAGAAGTACAACGTCGCCGTGCTCATCAGCATGCACGCGGCGAAAGGCTCACAGAACGGCGCGGACCACTCCTCGCCTGAACAGCCGGGCAAGTCGCTGTGGTCCGACTACCCAGAAAACATTGCTTCGACGCTGGAGGCCGTGACGTTTCTCGCGGCCCGCTACAAAAATGACGACGCATTTTTGGGCATCGGCCTGCTCAATGAGCCCGGCGGTAGGACCAGCAACGGTGAACTCTACAAGTACTACGAGAACGCGTACAAGGCCATCCGTCAGGACGGCGGCAACGACTGCATCCTCACGATCGCGCCGCTGCTGTGGGAGCAGTCGGCCAACTTCATGACCGACCTGCTGCCCGGCGCCACGAACGTCTGGGTCGAGTGGCACCGGTACTTTGTGTGGGGGTACGAACAGACCAGCGAGGAGGAGCTGCTGGGCAAGGCGATGACCCAGTTCCGCGACGACGTGGACGCGTGGAAACGCAAGAGCGACAAGAAGATGTTTATCGGCGAGTTCAGTTTCGCGACGGCCGGCAAGTTCCAGGACAAGGACCGGCTGAAGCTTTTTGGGCAGAAGCAGATGGAGGTGATGCGCACGGCGGTGAACGGCGGCTGGACGTTCTGGAGCTGGCGTATCTACGGCGATGAGGAGGGTGTGAACCCGTGGTCGCTGCGCAGCCTGCTCCGCAACGGCATCTTTCCGGGGCTCGACGGCCAGCAGCAGTCGTAACGCGAACAAGCGCAGCGTATTGTGATGAAGATTTATCAGGGGAACCACTGTCAGTTTGCATCTCGAGAGTACATCAAGTTTGCTCTCTTTCTCTCTCTCTCTCTCTCTCTCTCGCATACGCGTGCCTTTGATTTTGTGTCTGCTCGTGAGAGAGACACGAACTGGAGGAATCTGTGACGTGTGTCAATCAGTGTTGGGGGCGTATCGGCTCTGAGATGGCTACATCTAGTGTCGCAGGGAGCCATTGACTTTCACAGGGACGATTCGATGTGATGGTCTCACCTTGTGGCTACCGTACTTTGCGTGCCCCTTCAACTGACGACAGGACGTTTCTTTCCATGGAATCTCTCTTGCGCGCCCTCGCCTGTTCGAGAAACGCTGACCGCGGAATCGTGTGCGGCTGAGAGAGCGATGCGCGAGAGCAGCGCGGTGTTGGAGCTCGGGCGCGACGGCGCGTTCGACGTGGACGCCGTGAGCGAGAAGGCGCACGAGATCGACCTCCAGGCATCCGGTAAGCGTCGCCTACGAAGCATGAGAAGCGAGCTCCCGTTCGGTTACTGAGATCTCTTTGTCGCCGTCTCCCTTCAATCAGAGACTTTACGTGAGAAGGGCAATGCCGCGTTCCAGCGCAAAGCGTTCGCTGTCGCCGCCGCGCTGTACTCGCAGGCGATCGAGAAGAACCCGCACAACCACGTACGAGACACAGACACTTGGAGCTCTTGCTACGACCCAAGAGAGGTCTCTCACCTGCTTTGCGTGTCGTTCTTAGCTGCTGTACAGCAACCGGTCGGCTGCGCATTATCAGCTCCAGCAGTATGCACAGGCACTAGACGATGCTGAGCAGACGATCGCGCGCGCACCAAAGTGGTCCAAGGCGTTCGCGCGCAAGGCCGCGGCGTGTGAAGCGCTCGCGCGGTGGCAGGACGCGCTGGATGCGTATGAGACTATTGTCGCTCTGGACGATGCCGCCGAGGCCACCAAGGCACGCACGAAAATCCAGCAGCTCCAGCGGAAGCTGAAGCAGTCCAAATCCAGCGGCAATGGGCCGGTGAAGAAGGGCTTCTTCCACGATCCGAAGACCATGAAGGCGTCAGGGATCTACGCCGAGAAAGAGGACGTTGTCAAGCCCGTCGTGGACCGCACGACCGGAACGGCGCGGCTGGAGAACGACGACGAGCGCCGGTGGCGGTACATGCTCTCGCGGCTCAAAAAAGGCTGCAACAAGGACGGCGTGAACGCGAGCGGCGAGCGCGTCGTGCTGGACGACGGTGTATTCGCCAAGCTACTCCAGGAACATGAGTTCCAGGCGCTGGTCTACCCGGGCATCCCGAAAGAGCAGCTCGCGCACGCGCCCCGCAACCTCCAGGAGCTGCTCGAGGACCCGTGGTACGAGCAGGAGCTGCTCGCACTCATGCCCAAAGTGCAGGCCAAGGCGCAGAGCGTGCTGGGCAACGTCAAGAAGCGCGGCGCCGCGCAGGGCGAGATCATGGACGCGGCGACCGAGCGGCAGCTGATGCCGCAGGTGCTCCAGGAGGCGTTCGGCCGCGAGGTGCTCGCCATGGTGCACCGCATCAACTACAAGAAGCACGTGCTGCTCGCGAACGACGCGCGCACGGTGGCCGATCCGACCGCAGACGAGGCCGGCTGGGACCAGCTGCCCGAGGAGACGCTGGACGCGCTGCTGAGCCGCGCGCCGCTAGAAGACCGCACTGTCGCGGGCGTGGGCGTGGTGGACGGCTTCCTGGGCGACGACTGGCTGCCGTTGGTCTTGGGCGACGCGCAGCGCATGGCCAAGAACGGGTTGCTGCTCGAGGCCGCGGGGTCCGCGGGCCGCATGCGGTTCCTGGAGACGAACGAGTGCGAGAAGGAGTACCCGGCGCTGGCCGAGCTGCTCGTCAAGCTCCACGCACTGCCGTTCGAGATCAACGCCAAGCGCGGCGACCGCGCGACGCTCTGCGCGCAGTTTGCGCACTGCACGGCGGTCCACGAGCTGCGCGAGCCGGCCGCGTGCCAGCGCCTGCGGCTCGACTGCGGCGCCGGCGACAAGGACAACGGTTTCAAGGTCTCGTGCGTGTACTTTCTGGACGACGCGCCGCGAGAGCTGCGACTGCGCACGGCGCTGGACGAGGACGAAAGCGCGCGCGTCCAGCGCGTCCAGATCAAGCGCGACCGGCTCGTGCTGTTCCAGAGCCAGCGCGTGTTCAACGAGATTACAGCGGCGTCGGACGAGAACGCGGCGCCGCTGCTATACGTGGCGTTCTGGATCCACGGACGCGAGTTGAAATGAAAACCCCACGAGGCGTTTTATAAGGGTTGTTTTGTACTGAACTACGAAGGGAACAGCGCGGCGGCGTCCAGTGTGATCGCCGCTGTGCGCAGCTTGGTGCGCCGTGCGGGGTCTTTGTACTCACGCTTCCTAGTGTGCTGGCTGTCGGAGGAGGACGAGGTCGCGGACCAGGGCGACGCCGTGCTGGAGGAGTTGGCCCCGCTCACTGACGCCGACGAGGCCGTGCCCAGCATCAGCGCCTTGAGGAGGTTGGCGGTCGAATCCATCGCCGACGCCGGTGCGCCAGCCTGAGCTGCTGGGTCCCCGAGCGTAGGAGCACTACGCTGCACGTTGGACGTCTTGTCCAGGCGCGTCGTCGCCTTGAGCTGTCGAGATGGCTTGATCGCCGGGAGAATCGTGTGCGACGACAGCGCGCGCGTGAGCAGGAGCCGCGATGTCTCCTCGTCCTCCTCGCCATCTTGATCCTCCTCGTCGCTGGCCGAATCGTCGAGTTGATTCGTGGCCTTGGTCCGATGTGACGAAGAGCCTTTGAGGAGCGTACCCCGCGCGATCGGCTTGGTGGGCAGGTACACGATCGCGACGGGCGGCGCGAGCGACGCGACGTCGCGCTGCGTGCGCAGCGGCCGCGCCGAAGGTGCTGGCAGCGCCGTCGGCTCCGCCTGGTTGTCCACGCAGCTCGTGTCCACCGTCGAGCCGTGCGTGCGCGTCCAGCAGGCCGCGCAGTAAACGGCAAAGCACGCCGAGCACCAGAGCGAGGCCTCGCGATCTGCGCCGAGGCACGCCCCGCACAGCAGCAGCAGCGAGGGCTCTTCTTCGTGTGGTGGTCCCAGCGCCGTCGGATCAGCGGTGGGTTGTTGGTTGTCCGAGCGCGTGAAGCGGCCGGGCGACGCGCAGCGCGGCACCATGGGTGGCGGCGGCACGGCCACGGGCTCGACCCGCATGCAACTGCCCAGAGGAGGAGAACGAGAACCACTTGCGTCAGCGACCTAGCGAGCCAACAGCCGGCTCAGCCTCTTTGGTTTCGACACACCGAGGAAAAGCAAAGAGCCACAGCAACGTACCCGGTCGAGGCTCGCGAGCGGCAGCGGGTCGGCAACGACGACGCGCGGCTGCCACGACTGGCGCAGCTGGAGCTTGCGGCGCAGGTTCGCGTCCTGCATGGCGCGGGCCTCGTGGGCCGGCAGCTTCTTGCCGTAGTGGCTCGCGGACAAGTCGGTCGCCTGGATGACCGTGACGTCGCCCGCCGCGCGGCGCTGGATCGCCGCGAGCGCGTCCAGCGCGTCGCTGTCGCCACGGAGCTCGGTGGGGACGATGGTCTCCGTTAAAGCCGTATCGATGCTTGCGGCCCCCGCGGGTTTGGCCTTGACGAGCGGCGCCTGCTTCTGCACAAAGTGGATCCCCTTCTTCCAGAGCGGCAGCACGGCCTGGAGCTCGCTGAGCTCGCGCAGGCGCCACGGCGTCAGCGGCCGCGTATGGTCTCCCACGTCGCCGTCGTCGCGGCGCGTCACGAGCGCGTGGACCACGGCGTCGATCGTGTGGAGGTACTCGCCGAGGTCGCGGTCGAGGCGGAAGTGGTGCATCGCCGGCTGGAGCGCGTTACGCACGACGAACTCGCCGAACGAGTCGAGGTCCACGTCCGCGAGCGCGTGGGCGTGCGTGGAGACCAGTGACGCGCCTACGGCCGTGGAGCTGCTGCTACGCCGCCTGGGCGCGCGCCAGACCTCGGGCGGCGGCGACGCGCTCAGCGCGATGCCGATGGCCTTGCAGATCTTGGTGAGCACCATGCTGCACTCGAACGGCGACTTACTATCGCGCGCAACCGCGACGGCGCCGGCCGCCGCGTTGCTCGCGCGTGTGGGCGACGGGCTTCCGGCTCCAGCAGTGTCGCCCGGGCCCCCACCCCCCGCGGCTCGTGAGGACATGAGGCTCCACACGGGCAGGAATCGCTGGAACACCACGGCGCGCGTCTCGAGCGAGTCGTCGATGTGCGGCCCAAAGAGCCCCGTGGCCGCGCGCGGCGTGGGGCCCGTCGTGCGCGCGGCCGCGGGTCCGCGCTTGATCGCCGGCAGCTTGGCCGAGGCGCCGTCGTCCCCGGCATGGTCGGCGTCCACACGGCGCCGGTGCGTCACCAGCGGCTTCTTGAGCACGCTCCGGACGGGCGAGTGGCCAGCGGCGGCGTCCGGCGGCAGCCCCTCGGGCGGCGCGAGCTCCATCACCGCGAGCGTGCGCTGCCGCAGCACAACGTGCCTAGACGAGGGCTCGCGCACGGGCGGCGGGCGGCCCGTGTGCCGCGCGAGCGCCTCGAGTCGGTTCTCGCGCCGCACGGCCGCGTCGTCGGTCTCCAGCGCGCCGGTAGGGCAGTCGTCGTTCGTGCCGTCGCCGTCGCGCAGTAAGCGGTCGGTGTCAAAGTCGCCCCAGCCGTCCATCGGCGGCGCGTCCAGTGCCATAGTCTTCGGCACGGCCTTCTTGCCCGCACGGCTCGACGGCTTGGTGGCCGTTGGCACGGCCACGACGACGGCTGGGGCCGTGGCACTGCCGCTGCCATTGGCGCTGGACGGTGGCACCGCCGTCACGGGCCGCGGCGGCGGCTCGTCGTCGTCCAGCGTCTCCCAGCCGCTGAACGCCATGGCGCGCTCGACGTCGGCCGACTTGCCGTGGCGCGCGGCGGCCGCGACGTCGTCGAGGCTCGGCATCCGCGCGTTGGTTTGGGGTCTGGCCGGCCTGCCGGTGTATATAGATGGCACGCGACTGAACGACCCTCTTTTCCGCAGCGCAAAATTAGCAATGACAAAAACTCGTTCGAGGGGTTCAGTGCCGTGTTGAGACCAGAGGAGTGTGGGGTGGGCGAGCCGCATGTTCGCGTGGTCTGTTGCTCTCTGTCTACACTGTCGGCTCGCGCCCCCCAGATGATTTCATTTGCATCGGGGACGGATGCAGGCGCGCGAGTGCCCCTCTTCCCTGAACTGACGTGTTGGGAGGAGCTAGGCCCAAGACGCGCTTCTGTTGGAGGGGGACCACCGTGGGCCCCCGACTCCACTTTGATCTGGCAACGTGCTCCTATCTCGTTCGACACCACTTCAACTTCAAGTGAGGCAAGCGAGGCGCTTTGTGTTTGCTCAGGCAGCTGGCATACATACATACATACATACATACATACATACATACATACATACATACATACATACATACATACATACATACATACATACATACATACATACATACAT
>JAMFLL010001210.1:0-18781 GCA_027475725.1 Pythium rhizo-oryzae | reverse complement strand
CACGATGCCGTGCTCGATCGGGTACTTCAGCGTCAGCACGCCACGCTTGGACTGGGCCTCGTCACCGACGTACGCGTCCTTCTGGTCCATGCCGACCATCACACCAAGATGTTTGGGTCGCCCCACAATAGAAGGAAACACGGCCCGAGGTGCATCGTCGCCCGCGAAACCGGCCTTGCACATGCCCGAGCCGTTGTCGATAACGACCGCTTCGACGTCCTGATCCATACTGGGAGAACACAAGGCACCACGAGATCAAATCCGCAACTAAGGAGGTCTTGCGCCAATTAAGGATTTCTTTCACGTGGTTCGCCAACGGGTGCACATGCATCGCTCTCTATCAACCCGTTCTGTGTGTCCAACCGTCGTGACCAACAGGAAGGATTAAGCCTCGTCCCACGTCCTGCGGTTGGCCCCGTCGCGTCCTCGTCTACTGGCCCTTCGTTGGGTCTTCAGCGTCTGCCGGCAGCACAAAGTTGCGCAGCCGCAGCCACTGCGAGTTGGCGAAGTAGTCCTGCGAGATCAGGTAGAGCGGCAGCATCGCGCCGAGCTGCGCGATGAGCAGGCCCACGATGTTCTCCATGGTCGAGTGGAAGAACAATGCTGTGTTGAAGATCGTGTATACCGCCACGACGCAGACCAGCACCATCCAGAGCTGGAGCACTGTCTTCTTGGTACTGCGCGCGGCGGGCGCCGCGATCTCGACGCTGAGCGCGAACCACTCGAAGAGCGTGATCGCGACGTAGTGCGAGACGAGCAGCACGATGTGGTCCGAGTGGTCAAAGTGGGACGCGCACTTGTGGTTGCGGCGCAGATCCTTGTACCAGCAGGCCGCGTCCGTCGTAGCGCCGCCGTGAAGCAGCGCAACGATCGCGTGCTCGATGCCGTTGAGCCCCACGTACAGCCCGAACGTGCGCAGCAGCATGATGCCGACGTACAGCGCGCCGCGGCGGGTAACCACGCGGATGCGTGGCATAGTTGGCTCGTCGAACAGCATGAGCGCGACGTAGTTGCCGATGACCGCGAGCATCGGCAGCACCCACGCGCCCTTGGGCGACGCCAGCACGGGCGCCAGGTCCATGCCGTAGTGGCACGGCGCCTGCGCGGTCGCGCCGGCAGCGTCGCAGCACACGACGCGCTCGTCACCACCCAGCTGCACCCAGTTAGTCGCGCACCTGTGCGTGCAGAGAAGGCCACTGTCAGTCATGGGACCTCATATGAAGCGACAGAGAGCGAGACAGAGAGCCACGTACTCGCCGGAGACGCGCACAAACTTGTGCGGGAAGCGGTGCGCCGCGTAGCCCACGAGCAGCAGCAGCAGCGCGTTGACCACGGCGAAGAGCCCGCGCGCGTCGATCTGCCGCGCGCGCAGCAGCGCCTTGTGCGCCACGGTCAGCGCCGGCTCCTTGCGCTTGAGCATGAACATGGTGCGCGTGTTCGTCGACTATCAAGCGGTTCTGTGTGTTGATGAGCTCGAGCTCCCCACGTGGTGAGCTAGAGCTCCGCAACCCAGACATGAGGGTCCCGCCTAAGTTAACTACCGGACACCCTGTCAAAATCGATTTCCTGCGTATCGGTTTGAGGGAGCTCGTAATATTTCCGGGACGAAGGAACTTTCCGTGGATCCGTTCGAGAATGTTGCGCGAAGGTACGAGATGGTTGAGAGATGGGCCCAGCTGTCGGTTGTTGTCGGGTTGGGTTTTTAGACCCCTTTCTCACTCACATGGCCCGGGTCTTCCTTCCCTCCCCTTGCTCTCTCTCGCTCGCTTTCGTCGATTGTTGTTGTTGTGTACGGCGAGTGAGCATTCGGCCGCCGGCGTCCGCATCCCCCTCCTCCCGCATCTTTCGTCGGCACCGCCTTCAAGCGCGGCCGCCCGTCGTCGCCGCTTCTCTCTTTTTCCCCCTCCGCGCCCCTCGGTCTCTCTCTCACATCCCCTCATCATGATGGTGCGTTCGTTCGTCTCGGATTTTGTGAATTGTGCCCCCCCCCCTCGCCTCGCGCCGCGCGGTCTAACCTTCGCGTCACCTTCCCCATACTTGCAGCACCACGCCGGCGGGGACCCGCGCAACCAAATGGAGGCGCTGCTCCACCAGATCGTGCAGGAGGAGCAGGCCAAGATGAAGCAGCTCGGCTTCGTGGAGACGTGGATCCCGTCGCCCGAGAGCGCGGCCAAGTGCTCGATCTTCATGAGCGCCAACTGGCACATTTGCCGCCGCCTGCTCATCGTGATCGTCTCGGGCAACGGCATCCAGCCGGGCATCTGGAGCCGCTCGCTCGTGCTCGAGTCCCAGGAGCTCCCGAACCAGTACCGCTCGGGCTCGATGCTCCCGTACGTGCACACGGCGCTCTCCAAGGGCTACGGCGTCATCGTCGCGAACCCGAGCACGAACCACCTCACGATCAACAACGAGAAAGTGCCGATCCCGTACTCGTCCACGCCCGAGATGCACGTGCGGTACATCTGGGAGACGTACGGCGTGCGCACGGCCTGCTCGCAGGTGTACATGGCCGCGTACGGCCGCGGCGGGCCGCTTGCCAAGCACCTCGTCTGCACGCAGCCACTGCTGCGCAACAAGCTCGCGGCCGTGGCGTTCATCGAGTCGAGCCACCGCATCGAGAGCGACGACACGGAGGAGGTGCGGCAGCTGCTCGGCGCGCGCGCGATCAACTGGCAGCGCTCCAAGGAGCCGCCGGGCAGCCAGCTCCAGGATTGCGCGCAGCTCGGGTGCCTGAGCCTCTCGGCCGGCGAGCCGCGCGGCATCGAGCAAAAGTCGAGCAACACGGCGTGGACCATCGCCGCGAGTATGGACACGGTGTTTGCGTTCTTTGAGAGCGCGCGCGGCTCGATGCCGGACGAGCCGATGGAGGATGAGCTGCTCATGGACGAGATGTCGCGGCTGTCGCAGTACGCGTACGCCGGCGCCGCGGCCGCGGCCATGTCCTCGTACCAGAAGGAGCACCTCGATGACGCCGAGATGCTCGTGGACGACGACGCGACCGGCGGCAGCAGTGGCAACGGCCGCTCGGCGCGCCGCAGCATGGTCATCTCGACCTCGATGAGCGTGAACGACTTTGACTTGCTCTCGGTCGTGGGCAAGGGTGCATACGGCAAGGTGTTCCTGGCCAAAAAGAAGGCCGGGCGCAACGCCGGCCGAGTGTACGCGATGAAGGTGCTGCGCAAGCAGGACGTGTTCCGGAAAAAGCAGGTCGAGCACACCAAGTCGGAGCAGCGCATCCTCAAGCACGTGGAGCACCCGTTCGTCGTGCGCCTGCGGTACGCGTTCCAGAACCACCACAAGCTGTACTTGGTCATGGACTATTACGCCGGTGGTTCGCTGTTTGTGCACTTGCGCAAGAACAAGCGGTTTTCCGAGATGCGCACCAAGTTTTACGCGGCCGAGATCTTCCTCTCGCTCGCGCACCTGCACCACATGCACATTATGTACCGCGACCTCAAGCTCGAGAACATTCTCATGGACAGCGAAGGCCACATCGCGATCACGGACTTTGGGCTGTCTAAGGAAGATGACGAAGGCTCGACGTTCGTGGGCACGCCCGAGTACCTCGCACCCGAGCTGCTCTGCAGCCAGCGCACGGCCTCGTCCTATGGCAACAGTGTCGACTGGTGGAGCTACGGTGTGCTCGTGTACGAGATGATGATGGGCCAGACGCCGTTCTGGGACAAGAACCGCCGGCAAATGTTCCAAAACATCCTCTCGAAGGAGCCCGAGTTCCCCGCGGACAAGTTCTCGCCCGTGGGCACCGACTTTTTGCAGCGGCTGCTGGTCAAGAACCCGCGGCGCCGGCTCGGCTGCGGTGACAGCGGGCCAATGGAGATCATGCAGCACCCGTGGTTCCACGGCGTGGACTGGGACGCGCTGCTGCAGAAGCGCATCGAGCCGCCGTTCAAGCCGCAGGCCGCGAGCGACGGCGCCCGCGCCAGCGGGCTCGCGGCCGACCTCACGTACGTGCCCAACGTGTTCAAGCAGCAGGAGGTGGCCGACTCGCCGGTCGTGAGCGTGCTCGGCTCCTCGAGCGGCACGCAGACCATGCACTTCGAAGACTTCAGCTACATGGGCAGCGACATTATGGGCTCGCGCCGCACCTCGCTTTTCCGGGAAAGCGACCTGCGCATGGAGCTGGGCGAGTAGAGCAAGAGCGCGATCGCGTGGGTGCGAGGATGCGGGTTCCATGTCGACCCACGTCCCCCGATCGCTCGCCGTCGTCGTGGTCTCTCCGTCTTCGCCGCCGCTGGCACGTTTTGGTTTGGGTGTAAATGATAAGTGTGTTTCAACTCGTTTTCCTTTTTTTTGTTAACTACGCAACCGGGAGCACGCGCCCGCTCAGGGCACAACGCGGATGCCCATGGACTTGGCCGAGCCGATGAGGCTCTTGCAGAGCGACTCGAGGTCGATGTAGTTGACGTGGTCGTCGGCCTGCTTGACCTTGGCGATCTCGTAGATCTGGCGCAGGTGCACGGTGCCGACCTCGTTCTGGCCGGGCGTGGCCGAGCCGCCCGAGATGCCCGCGGCGCGCTTGAGGAACCAGGACGCCGGCGGCGTCTTGATCTCGAACTTGAACGTGCGGTCGTTGAACGCCGTGAGCGTGACGGGCACGGGCGTGTTGTCGATGTGCTTGCTCGTGCGCTCGTTGAACGCCTTGCAGAACTCCATCATGTTGACACCGAGCGGACCGAGCGCCTGGCCGATGGCCGGCGACGGCGCGGCCTTGTTGGCCAGCACGCGGAGGCGCACGACGCCCTTGACCGTCGACATGCTCACTCGATCTCTTGGGGGAACTGGGGTGTGTGTGTGTGTGGAGCTGCTCGCCGAGGAACCGATGGCCCCGTGGGCACCAGCTGGTTACGCGCTCTATTCGAGCGTAACCGTACTTAGCGGATCCATGCGCACTTAGTAGGAGGCGGGTTTGGAGCTGTTCGCCCTTGAAAGGTCGCGTGTGCCGCGTGGGATGCGGGAGATCAGATGCGATTAGCGGGGCGGCGCGCACATGACGAGGTGGCTTCGACGCGCTTGGAGGTTCAGCGGCCTCACTGGCCTCTTCCGCGGCCGATGCGAGGAGGGAAGGACAAAGGACGCGAGACGTATCCACCGAACGGGCAGATTGTCGGGTGGCCTGCGACGGCGCGCTGTGTGATGCGATTAAGTGTGGCTGGGCGCAAGATGTCGCACGCACCTTTCCGCGGAAGCACCGCCGCGCGTTCCTGGCTATTCCAGGCGCTGATGGTTGTGATGATGTTGATGGCCATCAGCGCACGCGACTATGGGGTTGGAACGAGCTGCGACGCGGTCTGCGAGAAGGCCCCTCGGTTTTCCTCGTATGCGATGTGCGCCGGGCTTCGCTCTCCATCACTGGTGCCGTCTGTGTGCCGCAGCGGGGAGATTGCTAGTGCTCATATTGGCATTTGCGACTTGCCTGCCAACGCCCCGCGACCAACGGGTCCTTACACAACGCAACAGAACAGCCCCCGCCACGACCCGCTCTGTCTGCCAGCATGCGTACGACTGTTGCCGCGACTGCTGCCTTACTGGCGATGCTCCACGCCACGACTACCGCGGCCGCCGCGATTCCGAACCTCGCGCCACCTCCCGTGGATCTGCCAGATAGCGGAATCCCTGCAGGGGACACGACCTTGTCTGCGGCATCGGTGGACCAAGTGCCTGTCGAGGCCACGACGATGACGCCTCTGTTCGTCCCCGTCGAGACGGGCGCGGCACCTGAGCCTGCTCCGATCCCCAACGCACAAGTGGCTCCACCCGCTCCCGTTGACACTGCCGGTGCCGCCATCGTCGCTGCACCAGTTGCCGAACCCCTGGCCAGTGCCGAAATCCCGGCGACGCAGCGCGAGAGCAGCACGGTCTTGGCTACTGGCCCGACGCCGCTGTTGCTCAAGGACAATAGCGCAGCGACCCCGTCGACAGGCGCGAACGCGGCAACCCCCACGGCCGCCAACGGCAACGACAACACAAACAGTGACAAGAACGACGACAAGAACAAGACGTCGTCGCCGCGCGACACAGATATGGGTGCTGGCGACGGCAGCGACCTGCTGGACACGTCGCTGAGCTACGCGTGCGTGTGCAAGGACGTGCGCAAGGTGTCGCTGATGAGCGCGTCCGACTACTGCCTCTCGCCGGCGGCCGTGATCGGAAACAAGTGCGGCAACGCCGCGGTGGGCGAGAAGGGCGAATGCCCGCTCGCGGGCGCGCAGCCGTGCCAGGACACGGGCCATGTGCTTGAGAACAACTCGATTTGTGCGTTCGATAAGCGCGACGAGACGTATAAGTGTGTCGCGAGCGCTGAGGACCTGTACATTCAGAAGAACGGCAAGAAGAAGAAGAAGACGTCGCTCAACTCGACCTCGAAGCCGCCTAGCGCTGGTGGCGCGAGCGACGCTGCTTCTGCGCGCGTGTCGACCAGCACAGTGATGCGGACCGTGCTGCTCGTGGCGTCGCTTGCAGTGGGGCTCGCCGCCGTCGCCTGAGTAGAGTAGGTAGCTAGGACCAACGTGTTTAAGATCGTAAGCAAAACGTACTTTTGGCATGCTACTTGCGCATTCCCTGTCTGGCTAGATCTGCGCGCTGAAGTTGGCCTTGTCGGCGAGGTTGGTCACGGCGCTCCACTTGGAAGTGATCTTGCGGCGGTTGGAGAAGAACTCGACGCCGCCGTCGCCCGTGATGTCCATGTCGCCGTACTTTGACTTGGTGCCGTAGAGGCCGCCGAAGCTGAAGGGCTCGCGCGGCACGGGGATGCCGATGTTGACGCCGATCATGGCAGCGCGGAAGCGCGACTGGAAGAACTCGGCGAACGCACCGTTGGACGTGTACACGCTCGCGGCGTTGCCAAAGTCGTTGGCGTTCTCGATCGCGAGCGCCTCCTCAAACGACGCGACCTGGTGGACCGACAGCACAGGGCCAAAGATCTCGTCCTTCATCGCGGCGTCGTTCGGGTTCGTGTGGAGCAGGATGGTCGGGCCGACCCACGTGCCCTTGGGCTCGTTCGCCCACGCACGGCCGTCCACGAGGACCTGCGCACCGCCACGCTCGGCCTCGTTGATGTACGTCAGGATGCGCTGCTTGGACGCCTCGTCGATGACCGCGCCGACCTGGCCGGCCTCGACACCGCGCGGCAGCTGCGCGGCCTTCTCCACGACGAGCTGGAGCAGCTGCGAGCAGTCGCCCACCAACAGCAGCACAGACGCGGCCATGCAGCGCTGGCCAGCGCAACCCGCGAACGACGCGACGATATCCTTAGCGGCCATCTCGGCGTCGGCGTCGGGCAGCGCCACGAGGTGGTTCTTGGCGCCGCCCAGCGCGAGCACGCGCTTGTCGAGCGCGCGGCAGCGGCGCGCCACGAGCTGGGCGACGCGGCTCGAGCCCACGAACGTCACGGCCGCCACGTCCGGGTGATCGCACAGGCTCGTCACGACCTCTTCCTTGCCGTTCACGATCTGAAACACGCCGCGAGGCACGCCAGCCTCGATCAGCAGCTCGGCAACGCGGCGCATCGTGAGCGGCACCTTCTCCGAGGGCTTGAGGATCACGCAGTTGCCCATCGCGAGCGCGATCGGCACGGTCCACATGGGCACCATGATGGGAAAGTTGAACGGCACGACGCTCGCGACCACGCCCAGCGGCTCCCGCACCTCCTCGCACGTGATGCCGCGCGAGACCTGGAGCGTGCGGCCCTGCGCGAGCTGCGGCAGGCTGCACGCGTACTCGACCGTCTCGTTGCCCTTGAGCACCGAGGCCAGCGCCTCCATGCGGTTCTTGCCGTTCTCGAGCACGACGATGTCGGCCAGCGCCTCGGCGTGCTGCGCCATGAGCGCGTGGAACTTGAGCATGATGCCCGCGCGAGTCTTTAGCGTGAGCTTGCTCCACTCGGCGAACGCCGCCTTGGCCGTGGCCACGGCGGTCGCGACGTCCTGCGTCGTCGAGAGCGCGCACTTGCCGACCACGTCGCCCGTCGCCGGGTTCGTCACGTCGATGTACTGCGCGCCCGAGGGCGCCACGAACGCGCCGTCGATAAGGTTGTCGGCCGTGGAGATCGGCGCCATGGTCCGTTGTCTGACGATGGAGCAAGAAGGAGAAATGAATCAGCGAGTGCGAAAACCGCAGGGAGGGAAGGGGGACGGAGAAGCGCGCTCACTTCTTGGGGGGAGAGGGTGGCGTCGCCATGCAGCGAGGGGGCAGAACGGAAACTGACGCAAACAGCAGCAGGAGGCTCTTGAGGATCTCCTCCCCCTTTTCCGAGGAGCTCTTCGCATTCACCAGGTTGAAGGAGGAGAGCTCATCACCGTAGGGGCTTTAGTAAGTACGCTTCCCGCTTATGTACGATCAAATACCGTGTGGACCACGCAACCACGCACATAAGAAAGCCGTACCGTGCTGTCTCGTCAAGTTAACTATGGTGGTGACTGGCGAAAAAAGTAAACTGTTTACGCCACAACGGAGCTCCTCGAGGTTCGGCCCTGGAGCTCCCCGATGATCGACGGTCGTCGGGCCCGCCGGCAGTCCAACTGGCGCGGTCTCTCACCACGTCACTCGAGACGTCCAACGCCGCTGGGATGCTGGCGCTGTCCTCGCTGAGCGCGCGCTCGCGCGTGGCGCTGCTGGCGCTCGTGCTGGGCGCGGCGGCCTGGCGCCCGCTGCTACGCCGCTGGCTGCTGCGGCTCCACTACCGCGCGACGGCCGCGGCGCCCGCGCTCCACTTCCAGCCGACGCCCGCCAACACGGCGCTGCTCGCCACATGCGACGCCATGAGTACGTGATAGATCTGGTGACGCGTCGTACCGGACCCGCAGTACTGACGTCTCTCTCTCTCTCTCTCTCTCCGCTTATGCGCTACCTCGCAGCCTCGCACAAGTACTACGCGCCGTGGTACCTCTTCAACGGCCACCTGCAAACGCTCCAGCTCTCGCGCGAGATGAAGAGTGTGGACCCGCTGGTCGTGTACGAGCGCCAGATCCTCGACATGCCCGACGGCGGCATCATCTCGCTGGACTGGGCCATCCCGCCGCGCGCCGACGACTCCATTCCGCGCGTCTCGGAGCTCGATGCCACGCGGCGCACGATGCTGCTGCTCCCGGGGCTCACGGGCGGCAGCAGCGAGTTCTACATCCGCTGCGTGGTCAAGCGCATGGTCGCGCTCGGCTGGCAGTGCGTCGTCATGAACGCGCGCGGCTGTGCCGACACGCCGCTCAAGACCGCGCAGTTTTTCTGCGTCGCGTACACCGAGGACTTGCGCTTCGTCGTGCGCCACTTCCACGAAAAGTACAACTTCAAGGCCGACGCGTTCGTCGCAGTGGGCTTCTCGCTTGGCTCGAACGTGCTGGTCAAGTACCTCGGCGAGGAGAAGGACCGCGCACGCGAGCTGCTCCACGCCGGCATTTCTGTGGGCAACCCCTTCGACATTGTCGAGTGCTCGCGCAACCTCGTCTCGACTCGCTTTTATCGCACGGCGTACGACGCGACGCTCAACAAGAACCTGCTCGAGCTCTTTTTCCACAAGAGCAACGCCCATGAGGTGTTTGCGCGCCACCCGAAGGTGGACCTCGAGTCGCTGCGCGCGGCGCAAACCGTCGCGCAGTTCGACGACCGGTTCACGCGCCGCGTGTTCAACTACGAAAGCGTGCATCACTTTTACTCGGACGCGTCTTCGGCCACGCGCATCCAGCATGTACGCGTGCCGCTGCTATGCCTAAACGCCTCTGACGATCCAATCAGCACGGCCGGCGCGATCCCGTACGCCGCCGCGGAGCAGAACCCGCACGTGATCCTATGCGTGACCAAGGCCGGTGGCCACCTTGCGTTCTACGAGGGCGACCACCACGACACCAACGAGACGGGTGTGGCGCCGCAGGATAAGGTCTGGTCCGCACGCGCGATCGCGCAGTTCGCCGAGAGCGTGCGCGCGCAGCAGCAGGCGCAGCGGCACCAGAACGCTGCTGCCTGATCCACAGGAGCTGCTCATAGAGTTCGCGACTGGCAACATGGCTACACACGCACCTCGACTAAGTGCGATTTTGAATTTTTTGACGTCATCATTCTTCCCGCTCTCTCTCTCTCTCCTCGACGGTCTCACATCCTGATCGCTCGTTGCTCATTTCGGATTCCCAACCACACAGAGATGCTGGACTGGCGACTCGTCCGCGAGGGGCTGCTGCTGCTGCGCGAGGAGGCGCGCTGGCTCGCGACCGCGCACCGCCGCCGCCTCCAGCTCGCGCTGCTGGTCGTGCTACTCAGCTCTTCGTGGCGGTCGTGGCTGCGTCGCTGGCTGCTCCGGCTCCACGCGTGGCGCTACGCGGCGCCTCCACGTCTCGAGTACCAGCCGACGCCGCAAAACGACGCGCTACTCGCGCGTTGCCCAGCGCTGCACAGCAGCTACCTTCCGCCGTGGTACCTCACCAACGGGTACGTATTGATCTCTTGACATGGCGGGTTGGAAATCGGTCTTACTAACTTCCATGCATCCTATCTGGTACCTTCGCAGTCACGTGCAGACGCTGTACCTCGGAGCACAGATGCGCGCCAAGAACCCGGCAATCCACTATGAGCGTGAGATCGTGGAGCTTCCGGACGGCGGCATCGTCTCGCTCGACTGGGCGCTACCCGCGCGCAATGCCGAGGGCGCGCTGCCGCGGCTCGCCGACCTGGACGCGAGCCAGCGCACCATGGTGATCCTGCCGGGGCTCACTGGCGGCAGCGACGAGTTCTACATCCGCAGCCTCGTGCACGAGATGCTCGCGAAGGACTGGCAGTGCGTCGTGCTCAATGCGCGTGGCTGCGCACGCACTCCACTGCGCACGGCGCAGCTCTTCAGCTGCGCACACACCGGAGACCTGCGCTTCGTGTTGGAGATGTTCCACGATAAGTACGCTTTCTCCACGCTCGTGGCCGTCGGCTTCTCCATGGGCTCGAATGTACTGGTCAAGTACCTCGGCGAGTACCGCGAAGACGCGCTCGTGACGGCGGCCGTGTCGGTGGGCAATCCGTTCGACATGGTCGCGGCCTCACGCAACCTCAAGCGGTCGCTGTTCTACCGCCACACGTACTACGCCGCGCTCACCGAGAACCTGAAGAAGCTCTTTTTCCACCGCAGTAACGCTCACGAGGCCTTTAAGGACCACCCCGTGATCGACCTCGAGGCCGTCCGCAACGCCACGGGCATCGACGACTTTGACGAGAAGCTCACGTGCATCGTATTCGGTTACAAGGACGCCGACGACTACTACGCCGATGCATCCAGCAGTGCGCGTATTCCGCACGTGCGTGTGCCGCTGCTCTGCCTCAACGCCGAGGACGACCCGATCAGCGCGCCGCACACGATCCCGCTCGACGCGATCCGCGCCAACGCCAATGTGATCCTCTGCGTCACCAAGGCCGGCGGCCACCTCGGCTTTTACGAGCACGAAGACATCGACGGGGTCCTGGATCCCTCCGCGTTGCCCCCCAAGCGCGCGCTGCCGCCCCGCATCTGGTCCTCGCGCGCGATCGCCGAGTTCGCCGAGGCGTGCCGATCCCCAACTTTGTAGCTGCTCGGATGGCTACATCGTACTTAATACGTACTTTACCCAAATGTCGGACTTTCTCGTCCGTTTGACGTCATCGCCCGCTTGCTTGTCGTCCTCGTGCCATTCGGCTTCCCCCATGAACTGGCCGCTCGTGCTACGCCGCTGGCTCGCGACGCTGAGCCGCCGCGCGCGGCTGCTGCTGCTGCTGTGGCTGCTGCGGTGCGCGTGGCGGCCGCTGCTGAGACCGATCGTGCGCGGCGTCCACCGCGCGCTCGCGGCCGAGACCCCGCGGCTCCACTACGCGCCGACGCCCGCGAACGCTCGGCTGCTCGCGGCCTGCCCGGCGCTCAGTACGTCCGTTTTGGCGCTGATGGCTGCCTCTCAACCTTCTCGCTAATGCATTGTGTGTCCCCTCCCCCTCCACAGCCCAGGAGACCTACTGCCCGCCGTGGCACCTCTCGAGCGGCCATCTGCAGACGCTCCAGCTCTCGCGCGAGCCGGCCGACGCGTTCCCGCGCGTGCTCTACGAGCGCCAGACGCTCGACATGCCCGACGGCGGCATCGTCTCTCTCGACTGGGCGCTGCCACCGGCGCCCCAGAGCCAAGGCGGCCAGGTTCCGCGCGTGTCAGCGCTGGACCCGCTCGTGCCGACGCTGCTGCTGCTGCCGGGGCTCACCGGTGGCAGCGACGAGTTCTACATCCGCTGCGCGGTCCACGCGCTACGCGCGAAGGGCTGGCAGTGCGTCGTGCTCAACGCGCGCGGCTGTGCGAACACGCCGCTCACGAGCGCGCAGCTCTTCTGCTGTGCGTACACGGCCGACCTGCGGTTCGTGCTCGAGATGTTCCGGGACAAGTACGCGTTCCGCACGCTCGTCGCCGCCGGCTTCTCCATGGGCTCGAACGTGCTGGTCAAGTACCTGGGCGAGCACGCTGACGCGCCGCTGGTCAACGCCGGCGTGAGCGTCGGCAATCCATTCGATCTGGTGGCGTGTGCCGCGCACCTGCGCGCCACGGCGTTCTACCGGTCCACGTACGACCGCGCGCTGAACGGCAACCTCCAGGCGCTCTTTTTCACCAAGAGCAACGCCCACGAGGCCTTCCGGGGCGACCCACGTGTGGACCTGGCGGCTGTGCGCGCAGCGCAGAACCTCACCGAGTTCGACGACCGACTCACGCGCCGGCTCTTTGGCTACGAGAGCGTCCACGCGTACTACAGCGACGCGTCCAGCGTGACACGGCTCGCGCGCGTGCGCGTGCCGCTGCTCTGCCTCAACGCCGAGGACGACCCGATCAGCGTCACGATCCCCGTGGCCGAGGCGCGCGCCAACGCCAACGTGATCCTTTGTGTGACCAAGCGCGGCGGCCACCTGGGTTTCTACGAGGACCACCCGGACGACATCGAGGAGCAGCAAGGCAGCTGGGCCGCGCGCGCCATCGCGCAGTTCGCCGAGAGCGTGCGCCTGTACCAGCTGCAGCAGGGGGATGAGATGGCGTGAGGAACAGGAACCCACAGGAAAGGGATGGATAGAGAAAACGGAATGGAGAATGATAGACCCTTTCAGGTTTGCACGCTCTTGGGTGCCCCTGCGTCTCACGAAACGGGCACCGCCGTGGTCGCCATCTCCGAGACGCTGAGCGTCGAGCCGGCCGCGGTCATCGCGTCCGCCTCGCTGGCGGCACTGGCACTGGCGTTGCGCGCGACCATCTCGACCACAAAGTCGGTCGGCGTCTCGAGCGGGAGGTCCACGAGCCGCCAGCGCGGTGCGAGTGCCGTGTCCACCACGCGCGGCAGCGGCCCGAGCCAGAACGTGTACGCGATCTCCCACTGAACCGAGCGCAGCCCTGAGGCCGCGTCAGTCGCGTTTGCTACGACGTGCACGTCCACGCCGTCGAATTCGAGCAGCTCACGCAACGCGCGCACCAGCGCCACGGCATCGCCAGCCACGACGGTGCCCGTCGCATTGGCATCCACGGCCGCAAGGGGCACAGCTGCGTCCTCTGCGTTGGCGTCTCCGGGCTGCTGCTCGTACAGGAGCCGCTGCGTGGCCACGGGCGACGGTGAGAATTGCCACACGCCCACGACGGCGTCACCGTCCGGCGCCGGTGGCAGCACCACACCCTGGAGCGATATTGGGCAGCCTTGGGCGGCGTAACACGCACTCGCGCGCACGAGCCGACGCCACGCACGTGTTGGCGTGGGCGGTGCGCAGCGCTCTACGGCCGTACGCAGCGACAGCGACGCCCCGATGCTGCGCTGCTCGAACAGCGTGAGCAGCGCGTCGCCCACGGTCTCCGATTCTGTGGTCGTCGCCTCGCCCTCCACGGTTGGGCTCAGCGGGGCGCGCGCGACGCAGTCGGTGAACACGACACACTCGAGGTCGCGCAGGCAGCCGTCGAGCGCGAGCGCGCGGCACTGCGCGCGGCACGTGTCCACGGGCGCGGGCGCCGGCACAGGCGGCAGCGCCGTCGCGAAGTCGGCGCGCTCGAGCCGCAGCCGCAGCGAAGGCAGCGCCGTGACCACCGCGACGGATGCCGCCTCGCCCTCGACCGTCGGCAGCGGACCTACGAGGTCCGCGAAGCGCAGCGTGAGCGTCGATGTGGGCGTGGCGTCGGTCGTGTTCGCGGCCACGGCTGAGGCCGTGACGCGGCCCAGGTGGCTCGCGTGGGCGCACTGCCGGCCCACGAGTTCGTCCACGGCGTCCGGGTCGGCGGCGGTTGCGGCCGCCACGAGCGTGGCCACGGGCAGCGAGCACAGCGGCGTGCCTAGCAGCCGCAGCGTCAGCGCGTCAGAGCTGTTGCCGCTGGCATTGGTGTTCAGCGGGAGCTGCACGGCCCCGTCGCCGGCCTCCCACAGCAGCACGCGGTCGTCCAGCCCGGCGAGCGCGTAGTCCGCGGCCGTGCGCACGGCGCACTGGCGCTGCAACTGGCACCGCACGGCGCTCGCGAACAGCAGCAGCGCGTCGATTTCCACGCCAGCACCATCCAGGCACGCGCGCACGACGGGCGAGACGTCGACGACGCTCGTCGCGTCCGTGAGCGACGCCTGCTGGAGCAGCATCGCCGGCGTCTGCGCGCGCTCGAGCCCGTCGCGGAACACGCACGCGTGGAGCGCCTGGCACGCGGCCTGCGCGGCGCACCACTCGTACAGGTTCTGGCAGTGCGCGCACGGCTGCGACGTGTCCTTCTGCGTGATCTCGTTCTGCTGGAGCGTCAGCGCGAGCGCGAGCTCGCTCGTCGCCGCGCGGAACGTCGTGTCGAACGCCACCACGACGTTGCTGCGCGTCGCGTACAGCGGCGGCGCGTCGGCCGCGTCCGCCACGCGCCGCGCGATGCTCGTGACGGTCGTGGCGGCCTGGAGCGCACTGCGGATGTCGCCGGCGATCTCCACTTTGATGCGCGTCGCGTTCTCGGCGTCGAGGCTGCGCAGGTTCAGCGCGAACGCCACGCGCGACTTGGACGAGGTGAGCGGCGCGATCGTCCACTCGACGGCACTGACGCCTAGCGGCACGACCGGGCTTGGGAGCAGCGGCAGGGGCGTCTCGTGGGCCGCGCAGAACGCCACGCCCGGCGCGACGTTCCACGTGAGCGTGTCCAGC
This sequence comes from Pythium rhizo-oryzae, assembly GCA_027475725.1. Lineage (NCBI taxonomy): Eukaryota > Oomycota > Peronosporomycetes > Pythiales > Pythiaceae > Pythium > Pythium rhizo-oryzae. The sequence continues at coordinate 3,654 of JAMFLL010001210.1, read as the reverse complement.
GACTCGATGCTCTCGACCCAGAACGGCATGTCCTCGAGCGTGTTGTTCCACAGCAGCTTGACGCAGATGCCGCTCCCAGTCGTCGGACACGCGCTGCTAGTGGCGGTCGAGGCGGCTTCGGGCGCGGCAAACTGGAACGCGTGGCGCTTGCGCACGCGCGCGAGCAGCTCGCTCGTGGGCGTCGCCGGTACGACGACGCTGCCCGGCGGCAGCGTCGGCTCGGGCGCCGGCGCATTGCCTGCCGGGAGCACGTCGACACTTAGCGAGCTGAACACGTACGGCAGCGTGAGCAGCACAGTTGGGTCCACGGGCGGCTCCACGGCTGCGTCGACGGCAAAATCCAGGAACATGCCCGGCTGCGGCGTGGACGTGTCGTCCAGCACGAGCCGCGTCGGGTCGCCGTAGATGAGCAGGTTCGCGAGCCGCTGGCGGTTCTCCAGCGTCGCATCGCTCGCGTTGTTGTTGAGCACGACCCAGAAGCTCTGCGTGAGAAGCAGCACGGACGCCGCGGGCACCTCGGGCGGGCCAGTGGCGGTGACCTGCGCGAGCGACGCAAGCTCGAGGAAGCGCTGCATGCCACGGCGCGTCTGGAAGAGTAGGCTTTGTGTGAGGTTGGCAGGCGCCAGGAGGTTGCGGAAGCTCACGTCCACGCGCAGGAACGCGGATGTTGGTGGCGGCGCGGCAATCGCTTGGAGCGCAGGCAGCGGGCTGAGCGTGTCAAGCACTTCGTTCGGCGAGATCTCGCGCAGCGAGACACCACTACTACTTAGTGTTGATGGAACCAGCGACTCGAGCGCCAGTGACACGTTGGCTTGCAGCGCCGCGATGTCCACCGCGAGCGTGGTGTTGGTGACGACTACTGTTTGATTTGAGGCGTCGACGTGGAACGGGCTCTCGCCGACGAGGAACAGCAGATCGAACGACGCGGTGGCATTCGTGGCCTCGCGCTGGTCCACGCACCGTACCGCCGCCGGCGCGAACCGTGCGTGTAGCTCCGTGGCGAGAGCGTTCTCCACCATGGCCGCTTGATACACACTCGTCGTCGCGAGCTGTGCGACGAGGAACCCGCTGGGTATGGTCGACGCGTTGGCTGGTGGTTGCTCCTGCGCCACGACCGCAGACGTGAGCGAGCTCACAAAGAACGCGACGAGCAGCGCCAGGCGCCTACGCGGCGCGTGTCGGCCGCGAGCGCGCGTCATGCTGCGCTGGATAGACGGATGGCTATGGCTCGTGCGGCGTGTGTGGAGATACCTGTTGTGGCTCGTAGTACTCGGTCCCCCATAGAGACCTTGAAGCGTCGCCTCCCTGTCCAAACAGAACATGGAAAGATCTGTTCGCAAAGAAGAGTGTTGGTCGGGTGTACTTTCTAGTGATTGACTTGATCTACGTATACTGCAATCAGTTCTATGGGGGGATAAGTTAGGGTGGGGATCGTATGTGTTAGCCGAGCATGGGCACGCCCGCGAGGCCCGTGCGGCCGTCGTCCTCCTCGAACGGGTCGATGTCGATGCTCATGACGTCGTGCTCCGGTGCGATGCCCATGAGCACGTGGTTCGTGTCGTCGTCGCTCGCCGTGCTGCGGTCGGCCTCGCTGCTGCGGCGGCCCAGGTGCTCGCGCACCGAGTGCGGGTCCAGCCGCGCCGGCAGCGACGTCGTCAGGTCCGTCAGCGAGAACCGCGCCGAGCCGAACGACGTGCGCGGCGTCTGCTCCTGGAGGCGCACGATGCCGCGGCGCTCCACGCTGCTCGCGAGCGCGCTGCCGTTAGAGAGGCCACTGCCGTTGCCGCTGCGCCGGCCACTGCTCCGCGAGGACGACGCGCGCCGCGCGCGCGGCACGTGACCCTCAGCGTACGCCTGCGCGTACGCACCACCGTAGCCCACACTGCCGTTTCCGGAGGTGCGTGTGAGCGACGAGCGGCGGATCACGAACGACGGCGTCGAGGGCGACGAGCGGAGCGCGCCGGGGTCGTCGCTGCCGTGGCGTCGTCGCGAGGAAGCCGACATTGATGACGTGGCTCCGGGCACGGCCGGAGCGGACGCGTACTGTCTCGCGAGCGACGAGCGGCGGCCCGCGTGGCCGCTGGAGAGCGCGCGCTGGCCGCTGAACCGCACGGACGAGAAGCGCGCGCTCGAGGTGCGCGAGCCGGACGAGCCGATGTAGGTGGTCGCGTCGCTCGCGGCCGACGCGCCCGTGGCCGCCGGCGGCGGCGGCGTGCGGCGCGTCTCGCGGCGGATGTCGTACGAGTTGGAGGTCGAGCTCGCGTGCGTGTGCGCCTCGTCGTCGTCGTCGTCGTCGTGGGTCGTGTCTTTGGAGACGGTCGTGTGGCGTCGGTGGCACGACGCCCGCGGCAACGGCAGCGGCGGCTTGTCGGCGTTGGTCTCGCGGTCCGTGCCCGTCAGGCCGCCGCCGCTCGTGGACGCGCCGAACGCGCTGCGGCGGCTGCGGTCGCTGGGCCTTCTCTCCGGCGCCATGACCACGGCGTCGACGTCCTCGAGCGTGCGCGTCTCGGCGCCGCAGAGCCACGTGGCGAGCGCGAGCGCGAGGAACACGCCGGCGACGCCCCAGAGCACGAACGGCGCGGCCGCGGCCGAGAGCCAGGGCGCCCACGCGAGCCACTGGCCGACGCCGGCGCCGGCGCCCATGCCCGTGAACGCGAGCCCCATGCCCGTGGCGCGGATCTGGACGCCGTAGCTCTCGAGCGTCCAGAGCACGGCGGCGCCGAGCGCCACGACCGACGCGCACGCGAGCAGCGCGCAGGCCGCGCCGAGCAGCGCCGTCTCGCGCAGCTCCAGGAAGAGCTGCATACCCACGAGAGTGGTCGCGAGCGAGCTCACGAGCACGCTGAGCACGAACACGGCCACGCGGCCGCAGCGGTCCAGCACGGCCGCGCTCGCGAGCAGCCCGAGCGCGCCGGCGCCGGCCACGAACGTCGAGAGCAGCGCCGGCGCCTCCCCGAGCCCGCGCGGCGCACCGGGGACGACCGGAAGGCCCGGGTTCTTAGTGAACCGCGACGCAGCGCCGACGGTCGCGCTGAGCCCGCCGGCCACGAGCACCCAGAGCGCTGTGAGCCCGAGCGAGCGCCGCGCGTACGGCGCGCAGAAGAGCACGCGTCGCCAGCGCTTGCGCAGCGACACGCCAAGTGAGACCATGCGCGGCGTCAGCGCCGCCGACGTGCGCCGTCTTCGGCGCTGCTGCTGCTGCTGACGTTGTGTCGTGGAGAACGGCGGCGGCGACGGCGACGGCGCCGGCAGCGGGAGTGTCGGCGTGCGGTCGCGGCCAAAGCTGAGCCCGTGGTCGTCTGGATCGTCGTCGCCGTCCTCGAGCTGCGCGGGCGGCTCGAAGAGGCTCGAGGGCATCGTGGGCACGCGCGCGTTGCGGTCGATGCCGTGCGCGCGCTCGACGGCCTCGACGACCGCGAGCGCGGCCTCGGCGCGGCCGATCGCCGCCAGGAACCGCGGCGAGTCGCGCAGCCAGAGCGCGAGCGCCGCGAGCGACAGCAACTGGGCGCCGCCCAGCAGCGCGCCCGTGAACACGCGCCAGCCGACCGCGCGCGCGAGCCGCCTGGCCGTGTGGATCGCGAGCAGCGCGCCGAGCGGCACGCCCGCGAGCGCCGCGACGACCACGCGGCCGCGGCGGCGCTGCGCCGCGAGCTC
>JAMFLL010001208.1:0-18791 GCA_027475725.1 Pythium rhizo-oryzae | reverse complement strand
GGCGGTGCGTGCCGGATCAATTGCCTACCAACGAGTGGTTGACGCTTTTTACGAAAGATGGCTGGATCCAGTTCTTACGGTGTACCCGGTACATGGTACCCCACTTCCTGTAATTACGGATTTTGGGAGGGCGCAGTATTTGAACAGATTGGAGTTAATTTGTTCCAGTAGATTGGTTAACGTTCGCCCGTTTTGGCGGGAGTCATCGCGTCGCTTCGTGCCAGAAGCGATCCAGCAGATCCCCAAGCCCGGGGCGAATGCGGCCCTGCTCATCCAGCCCGTCGTCGATGGCCGCGGAGACAATTGTCACGCCTACAACAAAACCACACAATATCCAACATTTCGTTAGACCCTCCTATCGATGGGAGCATGGATAGACGCACGTCTAACGCACCTGGGAACTGTTGGCTCACTCGGGCGACACCGGGCTGCGAGCTGATGAGCGTCGCCACGTAGATGCTCGAGGGGCTCACGCGCGCCACGTTCACGAGAAAGTCGAGCACGGCGGCCACGCGGGCGCCCGTGGCACACGCCGAGGCCAGCACGACGACACTGGTGGCGCTGGCACTCTGGACGCGTGGCAGCCGCGCGCACGTCGCGGTCCACTGGTCTCCGAACGCGCTCTCGCGACGCGAGGTGGACACGAGCGCCGTCGCTGCCGACGGGAACATATCCAGCAGCGTCTGGAGCATCAAGGAACCATGTTCCTCCATGGAGACAGCGCAGATCTGGTCGTCCTGGATGGGTTCAACACCCGCGCACGCGTCGCCCGCGCAGCTCGCGACAGTCAGGTCGCGGCGGGGTAGACACACCAGCACTTCCTCTAGCAAGCAGCTCACCAGTCGCCGCGTGGTGCGACGTAGTGTCGTCTGCGGGAGCTGCGCGTTGCGCAGGATCCCCACGAGGCGCCGGATCGGATAAGACGAGGCCGACGCATTGTAGACCCGCAACGCCTGCGCTTTGGGCGAGGTTACGTGACTTGCTACGGAGGTGGAAGTGGCTCCACTTGGGGAACGGCCGCTCGAGGTTTGCGGCTCCGTGTCGACAGATTCCGTGCTGCTATTCTCGTCACTCATTGCGTCTTCGTCAACAGGCAGCCCATCAGACGTGTCTTTCTCTTCAGCACCTGAAGAGACGGCGCTCGGGCCCCTGGATTCCCCGGGCTCTTGCTTCTCTTCACCGCCACCTACGTTCAGGTCCTTGCTCCTCTTTGGCGTTGACTTGGCCTTGGATAGTGTCGGATCGCGGTCTGCCCGCGTGAGCACGTCTTTACGGTTCTTGTACAGGTTGCAGATCGCCGCACGGCTCACCTGGTACTCCTTGGCGAGCGCGACCTGCTTTTCGCCCTGGTCGATCCGCGCGATGATCGAGCGCCGGTCCGACTCGCTCAGGTACCGCGACTTGCGCTCGCGCTGGATCGGCTCCGGCGCCGCCGGTAGACCGGATGCTTGCGGCGGTTGCGTCTTGACGGCGAGCACACGGCGAGCGTCCGGCGCCGCGCCGCCTCGAGGTGACGGCTGCGTGCGTCCAGTTGTCAGACCGGCCGAACCGGCAGGGTATTCCCGGTATGACACCGGCTGCGCCGGATGCCGCAGTTGGCGGTCCCCAAGCGGCGGCGGCAGCGGCGGCGGTGGCCCGCGCGCATGCGTGCCGTACGGGGATACGGGCTGCGCATTGGGCGACGGGAACGAGAGCTGGCGGTCAAATCCAGCGCGCTGCTGCTGCTGTATCTGTTGATGGTGGTGTGGCCTCGGCTGTGACTGCGACTGTGGCTGCGGCTGCTGCGGCTGGGCGCGGAAGTCCGGATCGCCGTACTGGACGAACACGTTGGCGCGGCGCTTATGCCGGTGGAGCTCGCTGTCGTCGTGCGCGTACGGCGGTGCGTGCGGCGCCGCACGCGGTGGCCCGCCGTGGTCCAGGCGACGCTTCTCTGGATGCGGCTGCGGCTGTGGCTGCTGCGGCTGTGGCTGCGGTTGGCCTGGTCGCAGGAAGGCCGCGAGCTTGGGCAGGGAAGGCGGCTGGGACATCGTGCTCACCAGCGTGGTCCCTGGATCGTGTCCCTTTGGTGCGTCCGTCGGGCGGCGACGGCGGCTGAGTTGGAGAGTCTCGGATATGTCTGTGTGTGACTGACTGCGGTCGGTGCCGGCGTTCGCACTTTCCGGAATTGGGTGTCCAGAGTCCAGCGTCCTGAGTCCAGACGGACGGACGGACGGACGCGGAACGCGCAACTCGGGGACGCGAAGAAGCGAGAAACGGTCTGTCACCCACCACGCACACCACACCAACACCAGGGGAAGGGGGATTTGACAGGACCGACCACACACTCGCACGGGCTCGCGGCACGGCTCGGATCTCTCCCGGTGGACCAATCCGATCCAACCTTCTGGACGCCTGGGCGCAGCAACACTCCCAACAAAAAGCCGACTGCCACGTGCTCTTTTTTTCCCTCTCTATCTTCTGTTGGTCCGAGACAGGAAGGAATGTCGATCTCTGGATAGAGCAGCGCTGCACAACCACACAACAGTGCCGTTCCGCAAATGTACTGTGTACGCCACGTACGTACAGTATGCAGGTAGAACGTGACCGGAAACGCAGTGTGCTGGCAACTTGGCACGGTTTGCCACGATGCAGGGGCTTCTCTCGCTCGCTCTCTCTTTCTCTTCGAGTTCCTGATCTGATCAGTCGTGGCGACAACGATGGCACGCGACACGGAGCTTCGGTCTGAAAGAGAACCTTTGCGATACGGATACCGCTGTTCAGTAAACTGCGGATCCGTTCAGAAGAACACAAAAACTGTTGGGAATGTGTTGGGGGGGGGAGACCCCCTCGAGAAATGGTAAACCTCGATGACTCCCGACGGTTGATGCGCGTGCCATACGAAGGATGTGCGCGCGGCTGACCAGGTTGGCCGAGTTGACTGCCGCGGAACAAGAGAAGAAGCACAGGAGTGCCGTTTCGCTCGATTTTACGGGGCTCTTCCTGAGACTTGGAACCCAGGACCAGCTCATTTTTTTCCAGCGTTTGGTGTTTCTTCCCTTTTCTGGTGTGCGTCGCGTCTATGAAGCGAACGCTGAAGTTAGAAATGGACCACCCATGCGCCAAAAAGCACAATCTCAACTCCCCGGTTCCCGCCGCTGTCTCATGCAGAATAATTTGGGTGAGAAATCGGTTGAACCGTGGCGTAGTTCACACTGTACGTAGTACATCTGAATCGGGGCATTTTGGGCAATAGAAGCGTCTCTCTCGCAAAATGCCGAAACGTTTGTTGGCAAAATCGTAGAGCACCGAGGAGAGTGGGAACGTACATTTGAGTACAGTGGAAGACGCGTGGGTTCTCCGGAGGCACCCGCGTCTGCCTGTGGGAGGTGTTAGTGAGTTTGAACGGAGACGAGCTCTCTGAGATCTTCGCCGTGTTTACGATCAGATTGTCCCGCGCAAAACATGTACAGTGTACAGCGCGGATCGACCGTCGATCCACCGTGGCGGTTGGGCGCATTCGAAAAAAATGTTGTGTCCGACCAACGATCTCACCATCGAAAGGTCACGTCGCCACTAACGTTGGATCGGCGGGAGACTCGCGGCCAGGGAGACAATCACAGCCCACGCGAACAAGAATGCGGGGACTTTTGGCGACTCCAGGGATTTCCACCAAAGCAATCACTTCGAAAAACTTTCAGGTACGGTACTGTGTCTGCGACGAAAGATCTGGACTTCCCACATACATACATGTACCTACCCCGGCGCTTCCAGTGGAGGGACCAGCAAGGTCAGCTGCTTGTGAATTGAGCGCAATTGCATAGGGTGGAAGTATTATGATAAGCAGTTTTTCTGTATTCGGAGCGCTGGAGATTGGGATCCAGCCAACGACCGCCCACTGAGGAAGGCTTCCCCAGATGGTGTGATGCGTGACCTTTGGTTTGGCGAGGCGCGAGCTTTGGTCATCCCGCGATGACACGAAAAAACCACAACAAACCACCGCGGAAATATGTTCAGATGGTTGGTGTGCCGCGCCGTCGCCATCAGGAGCTTAGTGGGCAGTGGCACCTGCGCCCATCCACGTGCGATGGGCGCAATAGTCACCATGATGACGAGCCGCCCGCGACGACGCGAACACTGGAGTTCCTCAGCTCCAGTCCACCCGGTGCCATGGGCAACCACGCACCAACTGCAATACAATACCGCAGGGAGAGCTTCCGTTGGAACGGCCAAGGCCGTTTGGTTTGTCCAGAAACTGCCTCCTCATCGGCTATGCGTTTGAAATTGCTAGCGTTTGGCCAGTACGAAGTGCCCTCGAGTTGACTCCACTTCAGCCACCTCCACGGCCTTGATGTTCGACCGAGTCGGCTAGGACTCAGCAGTTGCTCTTCTAAACCATATTGTAAACCCCCTTCCGCGTGTGTCGCCAAGTTCAAGGTTCCTAGTCGGTCAGCATTCGCTACCCTCTCCCCCCACCCCGAGACGGCTGGGATCCTTTCTTTGAGGCCAGAGCTTCTCTGCGGAAGAAAGTGCCATTCGAAATGGGATTATTCCAACACACCACCACGTAAAAACATCCGAACATGTCCGATTAGTGTTGGGGGAGCCAACGTGTCGCACACCGCTCCTGCTTGAAGTTGGTTCGCTCCCGACCATTTTTCTTATCGTTTCCATCTTCACAACTTGGCGCCAGGGCGGTGGAAGAGCTCCTCGAACGGCTGCAGCTTCATCGCGAGCTTCATGTTGCCGTGCGCGCGCAGGCGCTTGCGGATGAGTGCCTGCCACAGATGAGTATTCCGTCAGCTGGTCCACATGGGATCCGATACAATCGCCTTCGTTCCATACCTGCTGGAGCCGCAGCTTGCCCGAGGCCATGTCAAGGAAGTCGCTCTCGTCCATGTCGATGTACAGGTCGGGCGTGAAACGCGGGTCCTTGCCCTCCACGACAGAGCCCTGGCCGTTGATAAGCGAGATCGTCCACGTCTCCTTGTTGATGCGCCACTCGAGCACGCCGTTGATCTGCTTCGCGAGCGTGGGGCCTTCCACGCGCAGCGTCGCGCGCAGGCGGTTGAACACCTCGGCGCACTCGCGCGATCGCGAGGTCGTGAGCGACGTGGGCGACGACTTGATGTTGCGCATGATCGGCTCGAACGACTCCTGCGTCGTCGTCGGGTGCGTGACGCGGCTAAAGTCCGCGACCGACTTCCACTGCTCGGCCACGAGCTCGGGCGTGAACTGCGAAGGATCGGTCGGGAAGCCCACGCCATGGGTGCGCTGGACGCGCAGCTTGCCGACCCAGCCACCGCCCAGCTCAAAGAGACCACCGGCTTCCTTGCAGCTCGAGTGCGCGAGGTAGACGACAATCGGGGCCGTCAGCTCTGGCGTCAGCGCGTCATGAATCTCCTTGGGCATCACGGGCTGCGTGAGCCGCGTGCCTGCGACCGGAGAGATCGCGTTGACCTGGATGTTGTACTTCACACCTGGAAGACGCAGCAAACAACATCAGAAATCCTTCGCCTGCACGCCCAATGGTGAGATGTGACGTGACGTACCCTCTTGGTTCAAAGCGACCGTGAAACCCACAAGCCCCATCTTCATGGCGGCGTAGTTGACCTGGCCAAAGTTGCCGTACAAACCGGCACCCGAGACGCAGTTGAGAATACGCCCGTATTTTTGCTTGCGCATGATGGGCCACGCGGCCTTTGTTGTCGCGAACGTGCCGAGCAAGCTCGACTGGTACACAGCGTCCCTAGATCGCGACGTATTCCAGATACGAGCCATCGTCAACATATCCGCGCCCCCGACATAACACAATCAAACGCCATACCAGTTGTCGAACGTCATCTTCCGGAACGATCCGTCACGGATAATCGTCGCATTCTACAGCACCACACAGCTTCCGTCAGCTCCCTCTGTTGTCCATGGCATTTCCGGAGCACGGAGTCTCGCTTACATTGATGAGGATGTCCACGCGTCCGAACGCCTTCACCGCCGTATCGATGATCTTTGCGCCGTCCACCACGCTATGGTAGTCGGCCACCGCGACACCGCCCGCGGCCTTGATCGCCGCCACCACGCCGTCCAGCAGGCGCTGGTCCGGATCGTTGTCGTTCGCGACGACGCGCGCGCCACGCGCCGCCAGCGCGAGCGCCCACGCGCGCCCGAGCCCTCGCGCGGCGCCCGTGATGACCGCGACCTGCGCGGCGTCGCCCCTGCCGAACTCGAGCTTCGCCATCGCCGCGGAAGATCGCCAACTAACGGGCCCTGGAAGAAGCGACCTCTCTGTCTCTGTCGAGGCCGCTTTGTCGACGTCGACGCAAACGAATGCAAATCCTCCCCAACAAAACAACCAAGTTGAAGAACGCAAGAAATAAAAAAAACGATCGGCACGCTTTTCTTCGGCCCTGGGTGAACTATACTGTAATTTACTGACTTGCAGCGGTCCGGTAAGTTATAAATTACCGTACATTTGTTGGGGGGTACATACTCCAGCAGTGTAACCGGGTACGGACGACATGCTCCTGTTTTGGCGGGAACAGAGTGAGGACGCGGAGTTGTCCTGCTCTCCATTGTGATCCAGCGGCGCGACGACCACGATGAGCTCCACGGCGCAGCTGATCTGGGCCGAGTTCGGCAAGAAGTGCGACTTGTACGAGGTCATGGGCGTGGCGCGCGACGCGTCCGACAAGGACATTACCCGCGCCTACCGCAAGCTCGCGCTGCGCTACGTACGTGAGACCACCACCGCCCAAGAAGTGATCTGCGACTAACCGGACTGTGTCGGACGATGGATGGATGGATGGTTACCGCAGCACCCGGACAAGCACCGCGGCGACGAGGCGTCCAAGGCCAAGAGCACGGCGACGTTCCAAGCGATCGGCGCGATCCACCAGCTGCTGACCAACCAGGACGCGCGCGCGCTGTACGACGAGACCGGCACGATCGGAGCCGCGGACGACGACGGCGTCGACGCCGAGTCGGCATCGTTCGACATGTGGGTCGAGTACTTTGCGCGTATGTTCCCCAAGGTCACGCAGGAGGACATCGACAACTTTGAGAAGCAGTACCGCTTCTCCGAGGAGGAGCGCGGCGACGTCGTGGCCGCGTACGCGTCGCTCGAGGGAAGCATGAAGGACATTCTGGACTCGATCATGCTGTGTACGGACGACGACGAAGAGCGGTTCGCCGAGATGATCGAGCATGCGCTGAAAAGCGACAAGGTGCGTGTGGCGCGGATTTGGGTCGTGGTTCTTATCTGTCGAGCGCACACTCATCGCATGGTGTATCCATTTCTCGGGTGATAGACGTTGAAGTTGCATCCGGCATGGAAGGAGTACCGCAAGAAGCGCGCTTCCAAGCCGAAAAAGGCCGAGAGCGATGCGCAGAAGAAGCGCCGTGAGGCCAAGAAGGAGAAGGAGGCGAGAGAGGCCGATGAGCTCATGAACATGATCCGCAACAACCAGAAGCAGCGCGCGAGTGGCAACGGTGTGACGACGCTCACGGCCAAGCGCGAGCGCGATTTCTCGTCGCTCATCTCGAGCCTCGAGGCCAAGTACGCGGACGCGCCGTCGTCCAAGAAAGGTAAAAAGAACACCAAGCCGTCACGACACGATCTCGATGACGAGCCCAGCGAAGAGGCGTTCCTTGCGGCTCAGAAGCGCGTCCTCAAGGGCATGAGCAAGCGAAAGTAGACAGCGCATCAACGACTCACCAAGGTGCAAAAACACGGGAGCAGCAGGACATGCTGCCGACTAATTTTTCTCGTTTGAGGGCACAGCAACAGCAATGACGCTACCCCGGGATCCTCGATCGGAGCATAATAAAAATTGTCTTTTGTCTTTAGTTGTGGCCTGGTCTTCTCGAGAAAGGATGGAAACCTGGTGTCGTGTTCGATATCGCATGTCTGGTACCTCGCCATGAAACTCAGCGGTGGCTTCATATGGTGCTGTCTATGTGTCTGCGTAACCACGAATCGTTCGATGATGAGCAGCGCGCGTACCTGAGACCGTGAAATAAATGTGAGACCCCAAAAGCTAACGCAACCCAGATGCACCTCCATGGCGCGTGTCTTTATGCGCCGACTGCCCCAAACCAGGACCCAGTCGCCGCGTTCGACACGACCAAGTCTCACCTTTCCAAGCGTGGATGGCCATAGACCTCACATTGAAATCCGCTGTACACGACGCAAAACAGCCAAGGATGAACCAGTTCATCAACCGCAGCACTCGTTCCAGCCGGGCTTCGTCACAAGAGAAACCAGCACCACCGTCATGGACCAAGTGGCTTGGTCAGGTTGCTCGAGGGGAGGCCCATCTTGACCACGTCGCCACTGCGCTCAAGCTGTCGCTTGCCACCAACGTTGTGATCGTACTGACCATGACCGCGGTCGCCGTTGCCAGCAAATCGTTGGCGCTGCTGTCGACGCTCGTCGAGAACATGGTCGACCTCGTCGTCCAGACACTCCTGGCCTACGCTGGCACGCGCGCCGGGAAGAAGCAAGACTACGCCAAGTTCCCGGCAGGTACATCCAGGCTCGAGCCCGTCGCCGTGATCGTCGCGTCGTCGACCATGATGATCGCGTCGGTCGTGTTCATCCAGGAAGGTGTCAAGAAGCTGGTTGACGGCTTCGTGCATGACAATCCGGAGAAGCCGCGGCTCACCGTCGAGGCGCTTGTGATCTCTGGGTCGACGATCACGACCAAGATCTTCCTCACGTTGTACTGCCGCTGGATTCTCCGCTCCCACGTCTCGCCCGCCGTGGAGGCGATCCACGACGACAACCGCAACGATGTGGCCAGTAACTCTTTCGCCATCACGGCGTATATCATTGCGTCTGTCCATGAAGAGTTGTGGTATGTGGATCCCGTCGGGGCCATCGTCATCTTCCTGCTCATCATGGTCGCATGGGGCAAGATGGGCAAGGAGCAGATCATGCAGCTTGTTGGCGTCACCGCCACTGACGAGTTTATCCAAGCGCTCAAGGAGCTCTGTGGTCACCACAACGCCATGCTGTCCCTGGACGTAGTGCGTGCGTACCACTTCGGCATCAAATATCTCGTCGAGTTGGAAGTTGTGGTACCGGAAGACATGACTGTGAAAGACGCGCATGACATCGCCCTCCAGCTCCAGTTCAAGGTCGAACAGCTTGAGGACGTGGAGCGCGCTTTCGTACACGTGGACTATAAGGCCCGCGAGTACGACGAGCACATTGTGTCCCATGAAGAGGATGCTTTGCTAATGTACGCCGGCTACAGCGGTGGTGAGTCGCCACGGTCAAGTTGGGCCGGCAACTCTCTTGGGATGGAGATTGTTGTCACCCCCACGGGTGCGGCCGGAGACTCGAATGCCCTCTACGAAGAGATCAAAGCAACATAGTAAAAGTATATTGACGGGAAATACAAGCTGTACACAAGCGTCATCTATAAAACGTGAGGATGCGCAGGCATGTCAGGGCCCACAAACTCTACTGCTTCATCTCCTGGAAGTGGGCCGAGGCGTCCTCACCGGCGTGGGTTGGCGTGACGACAATCTCCATCTGGTCTGAGGCGCGCACGGCACCGGTGGGGTCGACGTCGACCTGGGGCACGGCGAAGTACTCGCCATCGCTCGTGGCAACGCTCGACGCTGGGGTCTCACCACCGCTGTAGCCCGCGTACATCAGCAGAGCGTCCTCCTCACGCGACACGATGTGCTCGTCGTAGTCACGCGCCTTGTAGTCTACGTGCACAAATGCACGCTCGACGTCCTCCAGCTTCTCGACCTTAAACTGGAGCTGCAAGGCGATGTCGTGGGCGTCCTTGACGGTCATGTCCGCCGGCACCACTACCTCGAGCTCGACAAGGTACTTGGAGCCAAAGTGGTAGCCACGCACAATGTCGAGCGAGAGCTTGGGGTTGTGGCTCTTGCAGAGCTCCTTGACTTCGTCGATGAACTCAGCGCTCGCGGTGACGCCGACGAGCTGCATCACCTGCTCCTTGCCCATGCGGCCCCAAGCCACCATGATGAACAAGAACACGGCGATAGCCCCCGCTGGATCGACATACCAGAGATCCTCGTTCGCGGATGCGATGATGTAGGCGACGATCGCGAACGAGTTGCTGATCACGTCGTTGCGGTTGTCGTCCTGGATGGCCTCGACCGCGACCGACGAGTGCGACTTGAGCACCCAGCGCGAGTAGAACATGAGGAAGACCTTGGTGCTGATGGCGAGACTGACGATTACGACCGCCGGCACCGAGAGCTCGGGCTTCTCCGGGTCGCCGTGGCGCACGCCGTCAACGATCTTGGTCACGCCCTCCTGGACGAAGAACACCGAGACGAGCACCATGATCGAAGACGCGACGATCACGGCCACGGGCTCGAACCGCGAGGTGCCCGCGGGGAACTTGGCGTAGTCGAGCGTCTTGCCCGAGCGCGTGCCGGCGTAGGCCAGCAGGCCCTGCACAAACAGATCGATCATGTTCTCCGCGAGCGCCGAGAGCAGCGCGAGCGAGTGCGAGGCGATCGCGATGGCCGCCATGGTCACGACGATCAGCACGTTCGTGAGCAGCGAGAGCTGCAGCACCGTGGCCACGTGGTTGATCGGCCGCTCGCCGCGCAGCGTCTGGAGCAGCCGGTCGAGACAGGACGTGCCGGGCTTGTCGGCCTGCGCCGCGGCCTGCGCAGCGGCCGCGAGCTCGCGCTCCGCGAGGCTCAGGCGAGAGCTGCGGCTGATGCGTTGGCTCATGCTTGCTTGGCGGCTTGGTGGCGACTCGGAGGCGCGTTGGGAGAAGGTGGGGGGAACGGAAATGAGGGTGTGGCCGGCCTGGCGGAACAGAATGGGGAGTGGGGAGACCCATGAGCCAGAGCAGTTGGCCGTGCTCACGGGGTTGGACCATCACGCGTTGTTGGTTCAGGAGGGACGAGTTGCGCAATGGAGGTCCGAGGCTGTAATAAAACCTTGTCCAGGAACAGGGAAAGGTTATATTTCGCCACCAGGGTACAGTTTTCCCTGGCCTCAGCACAAAATGTAAATGATCGTTTTAGGAAGGTGATCACTAATTAGCCAATGAAATGGGAACCACAAAACTACATTCTATACAAGACATTGTGATCAAATATGAAAGGGATACGCTGTCCTGGGTTGCGCTGAGTCCAGGAAAAACTATACGAAGCATGCCGTGTCTTGACCCAAAGAGCGCGTGCTCTGATTCGTGCGCCTGGTGGGTCGCGCCTCTCACCCACAGTGGCTAGGAGCGCCTCGTTCGACCCAAAAGCACGGAGACGGGCATCAGCCTGCCAGACCACACGCTTGCTCAGCGTCGAGGGGAGGGAGAAGGAATCGTGGAGGCGGTTGAGTGGTCAGCGACGGCCGCGCGCGAATGGCCAGAGTGGACGCAAGCAAACGTGGGGTGTCAAGAAGCTTGCAGCTGCGCCTGGCGCTTGCGCGCCATTACCACTACTTCAGGTGTACTTCAGAGAAACTACCATCACTCTGCTGATCACGTCCACTTCACATAGCTACTTTTCAGCGTTTAGTCGAGAGATCCACTCATGACCCAGATGACTGACTATTTTCTTGTATCAGTAAAGTCCCCATAATTTCAGCTCTACTCACTAATCTAAAGCGAGTAGGATAAGCAAAACCTTAAAAACAAGGTGAAACGTTGTTAATCGACCCCCTATTTCAGCAACTGACTATACAACTGACACTGTGTACTCCTATATGGCAACCACCGATTTGGAGATGCACTGTCAAGCACGCGTGGGAGGGCCGCAGGAAGGTCGCACGCCTCCGGCTTCCCTCACTCCGCAATTCGCGCTGGTGCGAACACAAGCTCCCCAAGACTCTGCGCAAGCGCCCCTTCACGTCTGACCAGCTATCCGCCATGAGCAAGCGCATGAGCCGAAGCTCTCGTCTCAGCCTCGCCGAGCGCGAGCTCGCCGACGCGGCCGCTGCCTCCGAAGGCAAGGAGCCCACCTCGTGGATCGACGGTTTCCTCGAGGTCGTCCGCGGCGAGCGTCAGATCAACCATGTTGCGATGGCACTGAAGCTCTCGTTGGGAACAAACATCTGCATCGTGTTGACGATGACCGCCGTCGCCATTGCCAGCAAGTCGCTCGCGTTGCTGTCGACTCTAGTCGAGAACATGATCGACTTGTTCGTGCAGGGCCTGCTGGCGTACGCGGGCACGCGCTCGGGGAAGAAGCAGGACTACGCCAAGTTCCCTGCTGGTACCTCGCGCTTTGAACCCGTCGCTGTAATCGTCGCGTCGTCGATCATGGTCATCGTGTCGGTCGTGTTCATCCAAGAAGGATCCAAGAAGTTGATCGACGGCCTTGCTCACGGTGAGCCGGAGCCGCCGCACCTCACCGTGGAAGCACTCGTGATTGCTGGTATCGCGATCACGACCAAGGTCTTCTTGGTGCTGTACTCGCGCTGGGTGCTCAAGACCCATACGTCGGCAGCCGTGGAGGCCATCCAGGACGACAACCGCAATGACGTCGTGAGCAACTCGTTTGCCATCACCGCCTACATCGTCGCGTCGGCGCGTGAGGACCTCTGGTATGTCGACCCGGCTGGCGCGATCATCATCTTCCTCCTTATCATGTTTGCCTGGGGCAAGATGGGCAAGGAACAGGTCATGCAGCTGGTTGGTGTGACAGCGAACGAGGAGTTTATTGACGAGGTCAAGGAGCTCTGCAACACGCACAACAACAAGCTCTCGCTCGACATCGTGCGCGCCTACCACTTCGGCTCCAAGTACCTTGTCGAACTCGAGGTGGTCGTGCCGGCGGACATGACCGTCAAGGACGCCCACGACATCGCCTTGCAGCTCCAGTTCAAGGTTGAGCAGCTCGAGGACGTCGAGCGTGCGTTCGTGCATGTCGACTATAAGTCGCGTGAGTACGACGAGCACATTGTGTCGCGTGAGGAAGACGCTCTACTGATGTACGCCGGCTATAGCGGTGGCGAGACGCCTGGCTCGAGCGTGGGGAGCGTCGGCAATGGCGTGGAGGTTATCGTGACGCCGACGAACGCCCAGGCCGACTCGACGGCGCACTTCCAGGAGATGAAGGGATAGGACTGTGTGCATGTTTCTTTGACGACTGTCTTCAGGAGCGACCGTTTTAAATCAATGCATATCGACAGCAGCAAAGTGAACATTCTTCCTCTCAGCTTCGTCCTGGGCTCATTTTCCTGAACTCTTGAAACGAAGATTTCCTAAAATATCGGAATCCGAATTGTTTAGGAAATCTGAAGTGACTTCACAGATCAAATCAGTATGGCTTAGTGGAATCTGACGACTTCATGCCACTTATTAGTCACCCAAACGAAATATAAAATCCACATCTGTGTGTTTTTGGGTGCTTCCGCGCCTAACGTGTCAATCACGATGGCCGGAGGATCAACTGATCCTGGGAAATTTCCGAGTGCCGCCGAGTTGAAGCGATCCACACGCGTCCAAGATGAGCGGCTTCTTTGAGGAGAAGGTGAAGGGGCCCGTGATGAAGCTGCTCAAGTCGGGCGGTGCGTCTGCCTTTGCTTCCCGTGTTGCGTCTAAAGTGTGCGCTCCGGTCATACTTATGGTCTAACCGGCGTCCTCTCTGGAACAGCTTCTCCGGAAAGCATCGCGCTCGCCATGGCCTTTGGCGTCTCTGGCGGTGCGTGTTCCCCCGCTATTATGCTGCTCCAGAGTGAGTATGGCGCTCTTGCTAAGTCTAAGGATGCTGGATTGCGTTGGCTAGGCATTTTCCCGGTCCCGGGCCTCACGACGCTGCCCGTGATGCTGTTCATCGCGCTCTTCCGCCTCAACCCGGTCGCCGCCATGCTCACCAACTACCTCTGTACGCCGCTCAACATCGCCAGCGTCCCCATCTTCATGTACGTTTCTCCCTTCTCCTGACGCACTACCACAGCGCGTCTAACTGACTCGATGGCTGCGATGGTGGGCGTCTCCGACAGCTTGTACGGCGGCTCGATCTTCGGCTCGGGCGGCGACGGCGCCAAGGACTTTTCGGTCGCGGCCTTCACCGAGGTGCGTCCAAGCTAGATCATCTGTGGCGTTGGCTACAGTTGGTGACTTCAGCTCACGCCGTCCGTCTTCTCTTACTCCCAACAACCAACAGGACCTCAAGGCGGATCCGCTGAACACGCTGCTGCTCTTCCGCTTCACGCTGCTCCACGCGATCTACATGTGGCTCGCGACCGTGCCCGTGGTCACGGGCGTGCTCTACGTCGTGCTCACGCCCATCCTCAAGCGCGTCATGCCCAAGTCCGCCGCACCCGCCGCCAAGGACGACAAGAAGCTCAAGTGAGCTTCGAGCTGCATTCCCCGACCGTGTTGAGTCCGAATCGAGCGTTTGGATTGGTCAAAATTCATCCTCCCAACACAATAAACACATCTGATTGGCTAAAAGTGCTTGTTCAACCGCGTCATCTTCGACTTCTGCCCCTCATTCTCGCATTTCCTCCGCGAGGACGCGTTGCCATCTCATGGCCGGCGCCGGACTGCTCGTCGTGCTGCCCCCGGACGCCGCGGCGTCCACGGCGTCTGCTAAAGACGCGTCGTCTCCGTCTCCGGATGGCGCGTCGCCGCCGCCGTCCGCGCCCGCGGCGAGCCCGCTGTTCCTGTACGTGCTCACGTGCTGCTCGACGATCGGCGGCTTCCTCTTCGGCTACGACACGGGCGTGATCTCGGGCGCGCTCGTGCTGCTCAAGAGCCCGCAGGTCTTCGACCTCTCGGACCTCCAGAGCGAGAGCGTGGTCTCGGCCGCCGTGTTCGGCGCCATCGTCGGCGCCGCGCTCGCCAGCTGCGGCACGCACGCGCTGGGCCGGCGGCCCGTGATCCTCGCGTCCTCGGCGCTCTTCACGCTCGGCTCGGTGCTCATGGGCGCGGCGCAGTCGTTCGCGGCGCTGCTGGTCGGGCGACTCGTGGTCGGCGTCGGCATCGGCCTCTCGTCAATGAGCGTGCCGCTGTACATCGCCGAGGTGTCGCCGCCGCAGATCCGCGGGCGGCTCGTCTCGCTCAACACGCTGCTGGTCACGGGCGGCCAGTTCTTTGCGTGCCTGCTCGACGCTGTGCTCAGCGCCGTGCCTGACGGTTGGCGCTACATGCTTGGGCTGGCCTCGATCCCAGCGGCAGTCCAGGTTATCGGCTTCTTGCTGCTGCCCGAGAGCCCGCGGTTCCTCATCAGCAAAGGCCGGAAGGAGGCCGCGTGGAAGGCGCTGGTCCAGATCCGCGGCACCGAGAGCATCGAACACGAGTACAACACCATCGAGAGCGAGATTCTCCACAAACACGATGGTGAGGGCGCCGACGGCGACGAGGCGACCACCAAGACGGCGCTGTGGGCCGAGCTGCGCAAGCCCACGGTCGCGCGCGCGCTCGTGCTGGGCTGCGGGCTCCAGGCGCTGCAGCAGCTCTGCGGCATCAACACGGTTATGTATTACGGCGCGACGATCATCCAGATGGCCGGCTTCAACGACCCGTCCACGGCCATTTGGCTCTCGGCCGTGGTCTCGTTCAGCAACTTCATCTTCACGTTCGTGGGCATCTACCTCGTGGACCACGCCGGGCGCCGCGTGCTCACACTCGCGTCGCTGGCGGGTGTGATTGCATCGCTGGGTGCGCTCGGTGCGAGCTTTTACGCGGCGCACCGCAACTCGACGCCTGTGATCGGCGCCGGCGTCTGCAGCGCGCTCACCACGTGCTTTGACTGCGTCGCGAACGCGGAGTGCGGCTTCTGCGCGGCCGGCCAGGGCGTGCTCACTGGACTCGGCGCGTCGTCTACGTGTGTGCCGGGCGACGCGTTCGCGGCCACCGTGTCGATGAATGGTGTCTCGTCGTGCCCAACGACGACCTCGACGAGCCAGTGGTTCTACTCGTCGTGCCCGAGCGACAACCCGCTCGCCGGCTGGCTCATTCTGGTCTCGCTTTTTGTGTACCTGGCGTGCTTCGCGAGTGGCATGGGCTCGACGCCCTGGACCATCAACGCCGAAATCTACCCGCTGCGCGTGCGCAGCTTCGCGCTCAGCGCCGCGACCTCGGTCAACTGGGTCGCGAACCTGCTCGTGTCGTTCACGTTCCTCTCGATCATCAACGCGTTCTCGGCGTACGGCGCGTTCTGGTTCTACGGCGCGATCGCGAGCGTCGGATTTGTGTTTCTGTACTTTGAGCTGCCCGAGACCAAAGGCCTCGAGCTTGAGGAGATCCAGCAAATGTTTGAGCGCCGGAACACCTACGCGACGCTCGAGAAAGAGTGAGAGGGGCAGTGGTGCAGGCATTCGAAAAAGAACATGGATAGGCGGGTTTGACTCTTTTATATCCTTCTTATTTTTGCGCAGGGCGATGATTGCTTACAGAACATGAATGTGCAGGGGAACCTCTTCCGGATGGAGATTCCAACAGCGAGAGACGTAGAGGGGACATGAAAACAACGAAACCTTTTTATCTTTCGGATGTGAAAGAGATGCGAGTGGTTGGTGAACGGAAACACAGACGGGGGTGACGGCTTCGTCTAGGCATCGACCGGCTCGATGTTGGTCGGGTCTTCGATGCACTGCTTCATCCACGCAGCCATGCGCGCAGCCTGGGAGCCGTCAACGTAGCGGTGGTCGATCGTGGTCGTGAGCGTCAGCATCGGACGCACCACAATCTTGCCGTCTTCAACCACAACCGTGTCCTTGATGGCACCGATGGTGACGAGCATCGGGGTCTGCGCGTACGGAGTGATCGGCGCAAACGCAAGCTCAAGACCCATCATGCCAACTGACGTGACCATGCAGCTGCCAAACATGTACGGCTCAACACCCACCGGCGGGATGCGCAGGCCGAGGCAGCCACCGAGCCAGCTCACAAAGCTCGTGATCGGGCGAATGACCCACGTCGGCAAGATCGTCATGAGCTTGTTGCGGTCTTCCTGCGCCTTGTCCTTACCACTGCGCAGCTTCGTGGCATCACCGCGAACACGGCTGCACACCTCCTTCAGCGACATCTTGTCGCACGATGGAAGTCGGCAGACGCCGAGATCCTTACCACCCGCGACAGCGACCAGACACGAGATGTCGACGGTAGGAGCCTGGTAGTAGTTGCCGAAAACGAGGTGGCCGTTTACCGAGGGCGTTCGTCCCAATGCTGAGCCGAGTGCGCGCAACACGATGTGAGTGATGGTGATGTGATCACCTGTCTTCTCGCGCTTCTCGGCAATGTACTTCTGGGTCTTGGTCATGTCGATCGAAAGTGTGCCGAGAATCATGCCGCTATCCGGCGGTCCAAATGTCGCAATCATCAGCTTGCGTCGCGGCGTCATGTGGCTTGGACCCATGTAGAGCATCGTAATGAAGTAGACAGCGAGGTATCCGACGACACCGTAGTGAAGAACACCCGGAAGGCTGACAATCTTCAGCGCCACGATCGCAAGGACTAGCTGGACCGCATTTGAGATCATAAAGTTCGACGTGGTAGTCTCGTCCGACTTGCTGAGCACGTCGGTCACTTCTTCCTTTTGCTTCTTTGGCGTCACAACGCTCTTCACCTCAGGCTCGGGGGTTGGTTCAACCGCCTGAACCATTGGCGACTTGGTGCTCGACATCGACTTCTTCGTAATCGCGACAGATCTCCGGGCCGCTGAGCTGGACGTCCGCTTCGTCAATGTGCGTGAATTCTGAGCAATCGCTGTCGCCTGGTCGAAAATTGTGTTTGTCAGAGGACCCTGTGCCTCGAGCTGGGCTGCGTCGCTTTGCTTCTTGAGCAACTGGCTGAGCTGATGAATGAGGTACGGCTGCTCGGACGCAACCTTGTGTGTTATACGAGACGGAATGTTGCCCTTCAGGTCTGTTTTGATCATGAATGTGACTTGGCAGCCCTTGTAATCAGCGTCAGGCACGATCTTCCATCCCGCAATGTGCAAATCGCCACGAACAACCTTGGGCTCCTTGCTCGGGCATAGCGAAGCATCCTCAATGCTCTGTGCAACGATGATGATCGTGCCGTTCGACAACACACGCCAGTGTACCAGGTTGCAGAAGTCACGGCCAGAAACCACAAAGATTGGCTTGTACTCGAGGTAGTCGATGCAAGTCTGAGCGTCCAGCGTCTTGAGGCGTGTACCCTTCGCGAGCTGCGGGTCGTAGCTCTTCTTGCGCTCGACATCAATGATAATGTTCCACAGAGCCCTTGGGTGGATAGCCATGTGGCCTTCTCCCTTCGCAGCTGTGAGTGAGCCGTCAATCTTGGTGAACGCCTTAACACCGTTCTTCTCTGAGTGAAAGTTCCACGAGGCATCGTTGATCTCAACGTCCATACGAGCAATCGCCTTCTGAATGGTATCGCGGTACTTGCTCGGCACGGCTGGAAGTCCTTCTTGCGGAATCGTGATGGTCGGTCGCTGGTTCCAGTCTTCATCGCCCGTGTCTTCGGCATCAGTCGAGAGCGAATCCGAGACCGAACGCGCCTCCTCCTGCTCTTCAGCCTCAGTCGCGCGAATATCAAACACCGTGCGGTTCGTCACACGCGGCAACTCGACCGGGTTGCTGTTGTCGTATTCTTCGTCCTCCAGTGCGCGGCGCAAGCCGTCAATTACAAACGCCTGCTTCACAAACATCTTGGTCTGGAGCGCCGCTGGGATGCCGCCCTTGACGTCGGCCTTGACAATGTACTGCGCGTACGCGCCCGTGTAGTCTTCGTTGGGCGTGATGAGGAAGCCGCCCATGACCGTGCGCGCGCGCACGACATCGCGCTTGGGCGGGTACTGCTCGTCGCTCTTGAGCGAGGTCGCGACGAGCAGGATCGAGCCGTTGTGGAGCACGCGCCAGTGCGTGACGTGGATGAAAT